>CP092886.1:69088691-69154629 GCA_030710605.1 Cordylochernes scorpioides
CTGCTCTTATAATGCTTATCATCGGTCATGCTAACATATGATGAGCCTATGGGACAAGCTTCGAAGGCATAAATGTTGGATAGAAATTCGGGTTGAAAATATACATAGTAATTTTGAGAAGTTAGAAGCTAATATCAGATTATGAAAAGTTACATTGAAGATTATTGTTATGTCAACTAATATTTATAACTGACGCCCTGGCCATCCTGACGTGTCTGCCAGGTCGCGCATCTATAGGTACTTCCTCGGCGTGGAACTGAGGAGTGTTCAAGAAGACCTTGTCTGGAGGAGGACTCTCTTGCTTGCTGAAGATATTTGTACTAATACAACTGTATATATTTCCTTACACATTTCATCTACCCTTTATTTACTTCTTTATTTTTTATTTCTGTAACAATTGATTAGAAGAATCAATACAATTGTTTAAATTGTCAATTGTCTATAATTAGGAGACATGTGGGGGCTCTGGCACATTTGTAAGTGCAAAGTCGACCTGCTTTTCACATGTGTAGACATGTGGTGCACTTACAGTAAAAGCAGTCGCCTACTTCTACCCACCATGATTATCATGGCCTGTACCACGTGTACTTGGGATAAGCAAAAAAAAAAGGAGACATGTGAGGATGTTGTTGTTAGGGGCGCTTATTCGAGATTAAACCAAGTGTTAGTGTTGAGAGGTGGGCAGTGTGTGGGAATATACTGTTGTCATATGAAATAAATAAATATATATTTTAAACCCAGGATCCTGGGAAAAAACAGAAAATATATATATAGAAAAAGTGATTTAATTTTACATACGAAGCTCTCTGGTTAAGTATATCCGTGGTTCCAAATGAAGCCAAATATATCGAACAATATCAAAAAGCATCCAGGGCTGAGTTTCTTGTACTTTTTTGTATGTTTTTTGGTATTGTTAAATTATAAGTCAGGGGATGATCGTTTATAGTAAGTATATCTCTGTAATAATTATATTTGGCAATGTGTTTCTTATGAGAAACATTATCAAATACTATCTCTACCGACCTTACTACAAAATGTGATCAAATGCTCTATTATTTGATCATATTTATCATAAGGAACAGATTGCCAAAAACAATTATTACACGTTTTAACGATAGATGATAATGGAACATGTGATTATAAAAATATATATGTTCAATAAAGATTTTAAAATATTTTTACGTGTGTGAAAAAAAACCCGCATTTTTAATGTTTATCATAATGTTTTTTTCTGCGTGACGGATTTTAGGTGAATAACGAATTAAATTGTAGAGATGGAAATTTTGTTGGAAGGAAATTAATAATACACATAAAGGCACCTGTCCCGTCAAAATAGACGCAAAAACCTTATAAATCTCATAAAATGGGACTAGGATAAAACATCCTAGTTTGACAAGGGCCATAGCTTGAAACAATGGTTTTAAGGTAGCATTCCGGATTTCTAAAGCGAGTGTGTTGTGACTTTATCACCAACTCAAATCTGCTAGAGTGTAGAGATGGATAATAGATGATGCATGGCTTTTTCGTCCATTTTGGTAAAGTTGGTGTCTCTAATACGTTGGTGTCACTAACGCCTCCTAACAATAGCTGCTGGTTTATCGTCCAGTAATATAGGTTCTTTCCCTTTGTTTTATCTCGCCAGGGAGACCATCTCATCAATAATATTCTCCACATATATGATGACTCAATCCTATGACACTCCTTAAAGTTCGTTTAAAAACACCTAGCCTTAGACTCTAGAATCTTTATACGTGACAGGACATTTCAAGACACGGTCAAAAGTGCAATATATATATATATATATATGTGATAAGGTCCTGTCGACTTATCTGTGATGAGGGATCCTGTCGACTCTCGCTATAACTATGGTGACCGAGGGTCAAACCAGTAGTAACCGAGAGGGACAGTCAGGGCGTGGAGAGTTTTCCAGTACCTCTCTGCACCTTGGAGGGCCTTTAACAGTTCTCACAGAGTACAGGCAGTCGTGGTCGAGGCAGAGTGGAAAGCTTGGGAATGTCCACACACAAACGAAGAGACACAGTTGTAGTAGGCAAGTTCCATGAGCAGATAAAAGTCGAGCTAAGAGCAAGATGGAGTTAGAAAAAGTTCTTACTGTTTTACATAGCGATGGGGTGGTCCTGGCTGCACCCAACAAGGGCTCACGCCGACGGTGAAGTGACTATCTAAGTTCGGCTAAAACCGAGGTTTTTATATACCATTCTCGAAGAGGGGGGGGGGGGGGGGGGGGGTTGGACTTTGAACGTCTGCGGCATTCTGCACCCTTTGACCTCGATGGCAACGACTTACCAGGATTGTTGGATTTCTCTCTCGATTTTAGACGTTTTTAAACTTCTCAATCTTGCTTTAACTCAGCTCTTAATCGATTACATAGTTTTATTTATTCATCCTCAGTTTGTACAAAGTACATTACATATGGTGATGCAATGAAACATGTCAATCATGCGTATAATTATTTAAAGATGTGTTTCTATATACAACATGACAATCTTGTTATAAGTACTATACAATATAGGGTTGTTGGTTTAAATTACCATATATATATATATTTTAAAACATTGAAAGCATTTTTAATTGTGTAGGTAAAATTTTATATTGTGGCACTTATATTATATATAATACAATATAATGCGGCTTATGATTGTAGAACGACATATGAAAATTATCCCGCATGTGTTTCTATTGAACGAAAAATCGAGATTTATTTTAAGGAGAAATAACGACTATTTCTAACCTTAGGAATGAAGTATGAAAGGATGAATTGTGAAGAGTAATGATACTGGTAATAATATACCAGCAAATAATGTCGATAATGCGAACCCTCCTGCAAGAGTGTTCTCCTCCTAGGTAGTTGGTGTTCTGCGCTCCAGGGGAACCCGGGTTATCTATATCTCTCTAGGTGTTGTTTTAAAAAATTACGAGCACGGAGACTATAAAATGTTTTAGAATAACGTATGTAAGTGTGATCAGAAAACAGAAACATTTGTTGATTAATTTTTACGCCTTTAATTATGACACTAACAACAAGGGCCCAATATGTCCATTCTTATTGCGTCCTCAGTCCTTACGTTCGTTTTTTGCCACTAAATCAATATTTACTTGACCTAGTCTGATGCGGTATTGACTATTGCGTAGCAAATATTTATAGAGATGCTTAACTATGTTATAATCTGACCTAATGCCTCATCATTACGGAATTACTCATTAGCGAATCATCTTTACATAGTTGCGCTAAACACTATCACAAAGAATAAACCTTCAAGTACTGACTATACTGCAGAATCAACATTAATACTAGTTGTAGCGATATAGTAGATTGGCGAAATCGTTGAGAAGGTTCACCACTGGTATTAGCCGAGATTTCCTAATTTCTTTTCATATCTAGTTCAATAATTGTAGCAATTCGTCATTTATTTTTTTATAAAATAGTGTTGAATTTGCGCGCGTGGATAAAGATATTAATAATTGTTAATATCTTTATTTTATATAATAAAATTATGATAATTAATGATGATGATATATATATATACTAGCGAATGTTCCCGGCTTCTCCCGGTTTTAACCCGAGTAAAAGTTTGCCTAACGAGCATTTGTTAAAACCATTCTAGAAAAGATCCAATCCACCTATATATAGATTTATAAACGTATATAAATATTGTTATATGCGTTTAAATATATTTTTGAACCACATAATATTTTTGAACACATTTATTAAATTTTAAATGAGATATTTTCTTTAAATATATATTAATATTAAAATGCCAAGTTTTTTTAGAACGTCATTGGAATAGTATATTACTAAATCCTCAAATTAAATATTAAATTTATTATACTTGGAACACATTTTAGCATTTTTATAATTTATAAAGGTAATTTCACCAGATACCGCGAGAGGCGCTGCTTGCGAGTGAAAGTAGAAAATTTGCAAATAAAATTGCAACGAATATAATCAAATTCAAACCAGAAACCTTCTCACAGTAGTATAGTAAATAACTTCCTAAAGTTTCACGGCGATTGGATAATCTTACCTTTTAAAAACATTCATCGTGTAAACAAACTACGTGCAAAATTATTAACCAATCAAATTCATTTATCGTCGCGACCAGTGCTGCGCCAAGCGGTAAAAGGCTGGAACTAACGCTTTTTTGCTTTTACAATTAAAAAAAGCACATTAACCTTTTTAGTTTTTTTGAATAGCCTATATGTTAAACGAAATCTTCAGCTACCTACATGCGAATTTTCATAATGATTGATTCTGTACGATAATAAACATCGATTTTGTATTTCATTTTTATAGATATAAAGGATATGGATAATTCGAATGTCTTTAATTCGGATATTTATCTTGGTCCCTAAACTTTTAAGTATTTTATTCAAAACGTTTTTAATTCGATTTTTTTTATAATTCGATTTTTTTTTTTGGTCCCTTGGGCTTCGAATTATTCAAGTTCGACTGTAGTTAGCAAAGAGGAACATGGGAGGATGCCATTTACATCGAACGATGGTGAAGGAAGCTTATGGAAATTTGCGCGAATTCACGGCCCAGACTTTTCTTCAATGCCGAAAAATTAAGTTTATACCCAGTCTACAGGTGTCTCACTCCGGCGCGCGCGATTATATTCAATAAAATATCCTTTAATTCATTTTCGTGTTTTTATTAAGCTTACTTATTAACTGCACAAAATTGCTCATTCCACTTTGAACATTTTGAAAGAAGAAATTTTGTACCAATAAAACTGATATTTCTTAAAATTAAAGATACTTCGGCCAGTAAATCTTTTTTATTATCTCGACGTTTTGTTCGCTCCTGACGAGGACAAAAGATTTTTGTCGAAACTTCGAGACAATAAAAAAGATTTACTGGCCAAAGTATCTTTTATTTGAAGGACTATGAATGCCGTCCAGGCAGCCTCTATCTTTACGAAAACTGATATTAAGATAAATTTTCACATATAAAATGAAAGGATTTAAAAGAACGAATGTTTCTTCTATACATAATAAAAACTTCTACTGTCCTTACTGCGAAGAAAATATATATCGGGAGGGCTTGGCTCATCAGTGGTGAACCCTCCCAGCGGTTTCGCCAATTTAATCTACCAGACCGCTTCTCAGAGCTCTAATACAGTATTGGACGATTCTGCTTATATACGCAGCACTGAAGGATGGAATCTCAGAAATGGTTTTCAAGAAAACTATGGACATAAGCTTATAGGACAGTAGAATTACATTCAAATATTTGCATCAAGCAATACTCTTCCGCAAACAATAAAGACAAGGCCAGTTAGGCATAAATTAACACAAAGCAATAACGCCCATCTATACATATAAAATGAAAGGACTTAAAAACACGAATGTTTCTTTTATACATAATAAAAACTGATAATAACCACTGATGAGCCAAGCCCTCCCAATATATTTTTTTCATCCCAGTAAGGGCAGTAGAAGTTTGTATTATGTATAGAAGAAACATTCGTGCTTTTAAATCCTTTCATTTTATATGTAAAGATGGTGCGTTATTGCTTTGTGTTAATAAATTTTCACGTTTGATAATAGATGTTTACATTATTATTCTAATGCCGTTTGATGTGCGTGCCTGGGGCTTGTTAGAAAAACCGAGATTACCAAACTCTCTTATTGACTTTCCCAAGCATAGTTTTAAAACATTTATTTTTCGACACAAACTTGTGATATATTTCCCATGTTTCAATAAACTGTAATGTAGCCAAGCTTGCAGCATTGATTCCATGTTAACATCAGTAACACCCTTTTAATTCATCAAGTGCCTGGTATCTGTGAACTACAGCCTACAGCTGGCCCCTTCTAGTATAAATAATATATTTTATGGTGTGGTGATGAAGAATTTGAGCACATATATATAAATATATATATATATTAAAAATAAAGAAGGGATTTCCTGACCACGAGCACATGTGCTTTTTAGATGGCAGAGCGCCGTCTAGTGGAGCAAAAATAAACTAAACGTTTATTTAGCTTGCTCCGTGATATTTGGTCAACCCAATTTCTTGATAAATCAAGAAAAGCCATCCACGAACGCGTTTCGCGCAGTTGGCACTCGTCAGCGTGGAGTAGGCTGTAATCACTGCGACCAAAAAGATTTTTGGTCCCAGAGGCTTCTTGAGAAATCAAGAAATGGGTATTTAAGGCCAAATTTGCGTAAATATGCTTAACACATGAAAAAACAATAGAAAAAATAAAAAATTAAATATAATTTTATATATAGAAAGGGACATATATCCTGACCGCTCACATGAACATTTTAAATATAATATAAAGTTGCGGGAAGATGGAATTCAGGTACCAAAACTGGTGGTGTGTTTCATGCCCACCATAACGTCCTGTACTAGGGTTATGAACCAAAATTCATTGTTCCAATGCATGTGTGAGTACCAAAATTGTAAAACGACACTTGCAAGTTTAACCGCATGAGTTTCTTTTCAACGACAAATTAAAATTTTATTTTAAGGTGAAATATCGACAATTTCTAACCTTTTGGATGAGGTATGAAAGGATGAATTATGAAGAGTAATGACGAACGGAAAAATAAAAGTGTCCAGGGATGGGAATCGAACCCACGACCTTCCGCTTACCGGGCAAAAATACGTCCAGGGTAGCCTAGTGGACATGGCATCTGCCCGGTAAGCGGAAGGTCGTGGGTTCGATTCCCATCCCTGGACACTTTTATTTTTCCGTTCGTCATTACTCTTCATAATTCATCCTTTCATACCTCATCCAAAAGGTTAGAAATTGTCGATATTTCACCTTAAATTAAATTTTAATTTGTCGTTGAAAAGAAACTCATGCGGTTAAACTTGCAAGTGTCGTTTTACAATTACATGCCGCAGTGTATTATATAGTACCAAAATTGGAACCTCTCTCATGCATTTGGTTTATCATATCCCAGTACAAAATGTAAAGGTGGTGGTAAAAATGGGCCACAACACCAATTTTGGCAAATTCAGACAAAAAGCCAAAATGCATACATGATTTCGGGATTTGGATCTCATCAGTAAAGGGGCGGCTTCAATTTCATAACATCCTACGAGAGAAGTTTTGAAATCGGTCGAATTTACCGAAAAGGTGTTTAAGCTGGTAGTTGCGGGAGAATGATATTCAGATATTCATGTACTAAAAAGAGGCATTTCTCCCAAGCCCAAAACCCTGGTATACAAGTTGGCCTTTTGTCTAAATTTGTCAAAACTGGGGTGTCTTGGTTTATTCCTTATCACCAATATAGTAAAGTTTTACTAGAGTGATAAACATAATACATTGTTATAATGCAGAGTTAAAGGGAGAATGGCATCTTTTGGTACATGAATATCATCCTCCCGCAACTTTATGTTATATATATATATTGTTGCACCAGGTTGCGGCTTGGCAGACTCTTCAGCCTGGATTCTCTCCTGTGCTAAGTCTTGCATCTTACCAGAGCGTGTTTCAACCATCCTGCAAATTTATAAAAGGGAATAACGAGATAAGTCTTCTTTAAGTAGCCACCAGAATCCTCTTTTTTCTCACATCAAAGAGAGCAGTGAAGTCACGTGTACCTAAATACAAATGATGACAATCTAAATAATCTGTGTTTTAAATAAATATCATAGAATATAAAAATAAATAAATATATAATTTAAATTTCAAATATATTAAAAATAATATAAGAAATACGCCATTAATCATGATGTAACACTTCCCCCTCTCCAGAGGTCGTCACGTCCTCGTGAGTTACCTCATCAATTCTCTCAAAATAGGGTTTGAGTCTTGAGACATGGACAATCAATGGGTCTTGGCCAGGATTATCTTTTGGCTCAATTAAGTAATTTACGTTAGACAGCTTCTTTAATATTCTATATGGGCCAAAATATTTTCTCAGTAGTTTCTCACACTTTCCTATTTTCCTAATTGGTGTCCAAACTGCTACTAATTCTCCTGGTTCGTAGCTTCTTTCCATGTGTTTCTTGTCATAGTTCTTTTTCATTCTTTCTTGAGTCTTTATTGTGTTGTTAATAACTAATTTTCTTGTTCTGTTTATTTTGTCTAAGTGATGTTTTATGTATTCATCATAATCATCTTTGTCAATGTCCACCGAGATATTCCTGTCGTCCAAAAGAGACGTGGGTTCTCTTCCAAACATCAGGAAAAAGGGAGAATATCCTGTGGTTTCCTGAATTGTAGTATTGTAAGCGTGAGTGATGAATGGAGTATTTCGTCCCAATTTTTCTGATCAGTGTTCACATACATACTGAGCATATTGATCAATGTTCTATTTAACCGCTCTGTCAATCCATTAGTCTGGGGATGATAGCTCGTTGTGAAGCAATGTTTAATCTTGCACGTTTTCATCACCTCTTTCATTAAATTACTGGTAAATTGAGAGCCTCTGTCACTAATAAGATATTGTGGGGCTCCGTGCCGAAGAAAAATATCCTCTACTAGAAATTTAGAAACTTCTTTCACTGTTGCTTCCGAGACTGCTTTTGTTTCTGCATATCTAGTGTAGTAGTCCGTCAGCACGATTATCCATTTTTTCCTGTTTTTCGTAGATGGTAGTGGACCAACAAAGTCAATTCCAATTCTTTCGAAAGGAAAGTTGGCTGGGGGGATGGGCTGTAGTAGCCCAGAAGGTAATTGGTTTGAGCCTTTCCTACTTTGGCAAAGGTGACACGTCTTAACGAATTCTGAGACATCCTTTAGCATGGATGGCCAAAAGTATTTACTCTTTATTCGGTACATGGTTCTGGCGACGCCCAGATGGCCATTCGACATATGATTGTGATATTCTTTCATAATTTCTCTCTTTTTATTCTCTGGAACCACAAGCAACCACGCCCTGCCTTCAGGGTTCGGGTTTTTCTTAAAGAGGCATCCATCTTCTTCTTTAAAGTTTTGCGCAATTGATCGCCTGCTTCCATTAAGGTTTTCCTTAACACTTTCGATAAATTTATCCTCTTCGTCTGTTATTTGATTTAAAAATAGCCTTTCAAAATCCTCATCCCAATCAGTTTCTGGTAAGGGCCCCCTAGATAAGCCATCGGCGTCCAGATGCTTCTTTCCCGATTTATGTATTATATCGAAGTCATATTCTTGAATTTTCAATGCCCATCTTGCCAATCGACCTGTTGGATCCTTCAAGTTTTTGAGCCAGCATAAGGCGTGATGGTCTGTTACTATTTTAAAGTGTCTTCCATAAAGGTAGGGTCGTAATTTTGACATTGACCAGACAACGGCCAGACATTCTTTTTCAGTGGTTGAATAATTTTGCTCCGCTTTACTTAGGGTACGACTCAAATATGAGATCACCTTCTCTTCACCACCGATGTCTTGGACAAGTGTTGCACCTATGCCGATGTTGGACGCATCAGTATGAACATAGGTAGGTGCATTTGGATTGAAGTGACCTAAAATTGGTGGACTTAATAGTGCTGTTTTTAGGGTTTGAAACGCTTCCTCTTGTCTTTCTGTCCAGGTAAATGATACACTTTTTTTTATAAGGTTGGTCAAAGGGTCAGCAATTTTTGAAAAGTCTTTGATAAATTTTCTATAATATGAACACATTCCCAAAAAGGATTGTACTTCTTTGACCTTTTTGGGCCGAGGAAAATTTCTGACAGCTTTGATGTTATGTTCCGCGGGTTTTATACCATGTTTGCTCGTTATATAGCCGAGAATCTCCAATTCTTCAAAAGCAAATCGGCATTTTTTGTCGTTTAAACCTTAAATTAGATTCACGAAAACATCTAAAAACAGCTTCAAGTCTTTTGAGGTGCGTTGGAAAATCCGGGCTATATATGATAACATCATCCAGATAACACAAACAAATTTGCCATCTCAGATTTCCAAGCATATTCTCCATATTTCTCTCAAAGGTAGCAGGCGCGTTACAAAGTCCAAAAGGCATCACGTTGAATTCATATAATCCATGCGCTGTAGTGAAAGCTGTTTTCTCTTTGTCTCTTTCTTCGACTTCAACTTGCCAATATCCAGATCTGAGGTCTATTGCTGAGAAGTGTGTAGATCCTTGGAGAGTATCCATAACTTCGTCTATTCTAGGGATCGGATAGACATCTTTTACTGTCACATTATTCAGTTTTCTGTAGTCCACACAAAATCTGTATTTACCATCTCGCTTCTTGACCAATATTACTGGAAAAGACCAGGGGCTAGAAGATGGCCTAATTATGCCTTCTGTAAGCATCTCGTCAATTTGCTCTTTTATAATATCTCGTTCTTTAGCACTTACCCGGTAAGGCTTGTGTTTAATTGGCTTCGCGTCTTCTGTGTCTATCCGATGTTTTGCCAAATTGGTTCTCCCTAATCTCGATGAAAAAAGATCTCCATACCTTTCTAAAACTTGTTTTAACTCCTTCTGTTCCTTTGGTGAAAGATTTTCGTTTATTTGGAATCTAGGTTCTTCGTTCTTTTCTACCTCTCTTTCTCGACTCACATTTATTTTCGCTGGACTACTTCCAAAAGCCAATGTTTGGTTTTTCATTATTTTTAACGGTCGAGGATACGGATTAGTTATCCAGATGTGTGTTTCCCTATTTATAACATTGATCAAGCTTCTTGCTAGACGAAGTCCATTTGTTTGAAACATTTTGCTGCTCTCCTCGATAATATATTCTCCATCCTCTGTTTCTACCAATGCCTTGATCAATTTCATGGAACATTCCGGTACAATGGAATCCTTGGCACTCTTTATTTTCAACATTTCAAATTTGATTTCGTCATGATTATTCGTCAAATCATATTTTATAGTTTCTTGCTTACAATCTATTTTTGCGTTCATTTTCTTAAGGAAATCTCTCCCAAGAATTAATGTCCGTAAATGCGTTTTCAATATCACAAAGTTGTGTGATAATGTTTCGTCATCAATTTTTATATTTAAAAATATACTTCCTACCATGTCCAATTTTTTTCCATCGGGTCCTGCACAAATTTTTGCGAGTTTACTTATACCATGGCCTGTATCGAGGGCCGTTCTGAGGTCGACCACTGAGAGGTCAGCACCTGTATCAACCAAAGCTTCAAAAGTCCCTATCTTGTCCACATTAATTTTTAATTTGTATTTAGGGTCCAACTTCTTGATTCCGTTTATGGTCGACTTGCTTTGATTGACAGATTCAGGCGCGACGCTTAGTTTAAATCTTCCAACACGGAATATCTATTCCGGGTAGGAATATTTGTCTGTGTGCTATGACATACATCAGCATAAAGCCGAGGTCCTGATTTCTCTGATATTTCATTCATTTGGCATTTTTCTTCGACCTTCTCTTGGGTATCTGCTGGATCCTCTTCTAGGATTCTTATAAACTTGACCCTACAATAACGGGCCACGTGCCCTGGCTTGTTACATTTAAAGCAGATTGGTCTTCCATCTTCCGTCCTATTTTTGCTCACTTCTTGGCTTTTATTGTAAGTGTTTCTCTGAAGGTTTGGTTTCGGCACAAAGTTAGGATTATAAGGACGTCTAGGGGTAGAGGGCTGGGGAAAGTTGTTTCGATACTGTCTGGGGGTAGGAGGGGAGTCGTTCTTGTAATTATTGGAAACAGGGGCTTGGGGCCTGGAAGTGGTCTGGTAGTTTCGTGCGGCAGTCGGCGGCACGTACCTCGATTGTTGTTGGGGTCTAGAATAGCGTGGACCGTTATATAGGTTTCTGGATTTCTCCACACGTTCCCGATACTTCTTTTCAAAAGAATCCATTTTCTTGCACACGACAAGAAGGTCAGCGGTCGTTTTAGGAGGGTTCAGGTAGAGCGCGAATGAGTACTCTTTTTTCAGTCCTCCAATAACATGTTCAATTTTTGTTTCTTCTTCCATTGCGGGGTCAACCTTGTTGCACAACACTAGAATGTCTTCCGCGAACCTGATTGCTGGTTCATTCCAGTGTTGCATTCTGTTGAGCTTCATTCTAAGTTCTTCTTTATTCGCGTCCAAAGAAAAATCCTGAATGAGGCGGATTTTAATATTTTCCCAGCTCGTGAAACTAGCCTTGTGTAAATTCAACCAGGTTTTAGCGCTTCCCGTCATGTTCATGGCGGCATAACGAGAGATAATGTAGTCTGCCCAATGGTACAAGAAGCCAATTTCTTCAAGAGATTCAATCCATGGGCGAGGGTCTTCCGTTCCATCATACTTGGGGATGTCGATGTTGGGATTCAGGACAACTGGGTCGGAACTAGCATCTCTACCAATTGTTGCACCAGGTTGCGGCTTGGCAGACTCTTCAGCCTGGATTCTCTCCTGTGCTAAGTCTTGCATCTTACCAGAGCGTGTTTCAACCATCCTGCAAATTTATAAAAGGGAATAACGAGATAAGTCTTCTTTAAGTAGCCACCAGAATCCTCTTTTTTCTCACATCAAAGAGAGCAGTGAAGTCACGTGTACCTAAATACAAATGATGACAATCTAAATAATCTGTGTTTTAAATAAATATCATAGAATATAAAAATAAATAAATATATAATTTAAATTTCAAATATATTAAAAATAATATAAGAAATACGCCATTAATCATGATGTAACAATATTAATAAAGAAAAAGTGATAAAAATACACCTAGGTTCCTGGAGCGCGTAGAGCGCTAAAACTACCCTGTATATATATATTAAAAATAAATTAGCAATATCCTGATCACTAACACGAGCGTTTTTAGATGGCAGAGCGCTATCTAGTGGAACAGAAATCAACTAAACGCTGATTTAACCTGTTCCTTGATATTTGGCTAACCCATTTTCTTATCTCATTATTCATATATATACAGTTAAACCTGTCTATAGCGCCCCCTCTTGGGACTCACCAAAATAGGGTGCTATATACAGGTCACTTTTAATGTAAATCGCATCGTACTACGTATATAAAACCGGGCGCTATAGAGAGGGAGGCGCTATTTAGAGGGGGCGCTATAGACAGTTTTAATTGTAAATAAATAAATATATATATATTTAAATGGCAAAGAGACGCTCATTGAATGTTTGTTCTACTCTTCATCAAAACTTTGACGTATTAAATAAGAAAATCCAAATGTATGTAGAGCTAAAGCTACTTAGATTACATTAGGAGTATTTAAAATCTTTATTTATTTAAAACCTTTATTTGGAGGAAGAGGTCACCTTCCTCAGCTAACCCAGCAGCTACACAAACAACAGATAAGACTGAGGTGTTATTAAACACAATATAATGTAATTTATAATATAATATAATGCGGCTTATGATTGTAGAACGAAATTTGACAATTATACCGCAAATGTTTCTTTTGAACGAAAAATCGAAATTTATTTTAAGGAGAAATAACGATTATTTCTAACCTTCATTACTCTTCACAATTCATCCTATCGTACTTCATCCCAAAGGTTAGAAATAATCGTCATTTATCCTTAAAATAAATTTCGATTTTTCGTTCAAAAGAAACATTTACGGTATAATTGTCAAACTTCGTTCTACAATAGAATGTATTAAAAAATGGAATACAAAATACCTTATGACAATTTTCAATTAGTAGCTGCAGCTGGAAGTGAAAATAAATAACTTATTTATAAAATATGTAAATTAACTTTATTATTAAATAATTAGAATATTTCAGTGTCGGGATATGTGATGATGGTAATAACAATAGTATGATAAACTTCCATCACGATATTACTACTATTTAGAGGAACAATAATCTAACCTTTGACTTCTAAATGAGTTACTTGAACCTTTTTTTTTTTTCGACGTTTCGGCTCTCCCGCTCTTTTAAAGGAAAACTCTTTTTATAATGCTAACTATTTCTATTTTGAACCGATTGAAGTAAATAATTTATACCTAAATTATAAATCCAACCCCTGTAAATTGTTTTTCTAATAATAAAACGACATATTAAATAGCATCTGTTGACACAATTTTCGTTTGCCAAACATTCATTGGGTAGAACCCGGATGAAGCTGGTTCAATCTGCCAGTATTTCCCATATATAATTAGGGAAAGCAATATATGTATATTAGTGTGTATATGATTATATCTTTGATATATACATCACGTCATTTCAGCACACTTTTATTACATCTTGAAATCATAAATATCGTATCCCATATAAAGCACAAATATTCAAACTTATATATATATATATTCTGAATATAGAGCAATCCATAATACATTTATATTTTAAAAATAAGGCTTATTTTGGATTTAAATATGATTATTTATTTACCGATATTTCGATGGATCAATCTTCCATCTTTTACGAGGTGTTTTGCAGTGAAGCACGCAGCAGGTCGCGCGCCCCAGGTGAGCCACTAGACGTCTTCTAAGCTTATTGGGCGATGATTTACATATATCACTTTTTCTTTAATTAATTTGATATCTCTTAATTTCAATAGTCATTTACATATATCACTTTTATTTTGATTATATTTACTCTGTTTAGATTGTATATATTAGATGGTTCATCGCCCAATAAGCTTAGAAGACGTCTAGTGGCTCACCTGGGGCGCGCGACCTGCTGCGTGCTTCACTGCAAAACACCTCGTAAAAGATGGAAGATTGATCCATCGAAATATCGGTAAATAAATAATCATATTTAAATCCAAAATAAGCCTTATTTTTAAAATATATATATATATAAATTCAATCAATATATATGTATATAATGGATTTAAAACTTTTAAAATTATTATTATCACAGATTAAATATTTCAAATCAAAGTTTATAAAAATATATATAAAGATTATAAAAATATATTTTAAATAAAAAAGGCCATTTAATAATTCATAAAATACATTCTTGCTTCGAATAATTTTTGTGATATGTTCTTAGGTATGTGCATGTTTGTGTAGAAGTAAAATAAATCCGAATTGGGACATTTGGATGACTGGGCAAGGTGCGCAGAAGACGGCCGGCACCGCTGGCACCGCCGAACCGGTTCCCGACGGCAGGCAGGCAGTCATTCAGACGACCACCATGGATAGCGCCGTGAAGACCGAGACCAGCGTCAAGGCCGAGCCCACCAGCCTCACGCTGGGCATCAGCGTCAACCCTTGGTACTTCCTTTCCCTGCCCGGAGTTCTCAAGATCCTGCAGTTGGTCAGTATCCATCTTTTATCTTGGAAAATCAACAGGATGACATAATACATGGAGAAAGTGCGAAGGCGACAAGTTTCTTTTTTTTAGGCGACTGTATTACAAGCTTCCAAACTTTATGATCCTTCGGCTGGTGTAATCTTCTGGGAATTTTCAGCCAGTCGAAGGATCATAAGGTTCTAAAGTTCAAAGTCTGCTAATAGAAGAAGCTTCTCGTCCCTGCACTTTTCTCCACGTACAAGTCAACCTTTTTAGTCTCAAAGCTATAGCTCCACAATAATAAGCTTCATCTTATTGAAAAATGAAAAAAAAAAAAAAACTGAATTAGCTTTTCATGATAGAGATATTTGGGACAAATATTCCTTATAACCTTTGTATTGGATCAAAATAACAAGTTGTTAAAGTAGCTATTGCGATAACCTTCAATTTGTAACGGATATCAAAGTATGATCAATTATAAACACAATAATGCTTGCTCTCTATCCTAATGTTTATTACATGAACCATTTTGTCTCAACCGTCTGTAGCTCGAAAGCTTGCACTGTTATAAAGGAAAATCGACCTATTACAGTTGATTTTTAAAATTGTATATACATTTATTTTAAAATTTATAATTAATATTTATTTTAATATATTAAAAATTCCTATATACAGGTTTATAGATATGAAATAATCAATCTTTTTAAAAATGTTATACAAATTGGCATAGAGCTATATTTTATAATACTTTTTTTATATGCAGTAAGTTTTTTCTTAAACTAAGCGTAAACTTTCATTTTATAGAGGATTTTAAATTTATTACATTCATCGTTATGAAAAATGCAAATCCATTATGACGAGAAAATTAACTGTCTGTGTGATCAGCATTTATATTTTCTTTTACAAACCACAGTAGTTATTAAACTTTTTAAAACAAAAATTTAAACGACGCACCCATTTATTTTCCTAGCTTTTATATATATACATAGATATTTGAGGCATACATATGTGTGTCGTATTTTATTTTTTTTATAAATAAACAAATACATTATAATCATATAATGGGATATTGCAAGTACATTTCATCTGAAATATTTCACGCATGTGAAACAAGGTTTCTTTACTGTTAGGAACAACAAATATAAAAGCAAATTTTGGAGCTTGGTTAACTCTTATACGGGAAAATTCAAAAAAATCAAATTTGGCCGTAGAAAGATATGACCTGCTCGAAGCTTGCTTCTATCATTCCCAATGTGATAAAGAAACGTTGTTGCAGGAACGTGAGATATTTCAGACATTGTGATCAGTATTTTCCCTGGTTTATCCGACGCTAAAGCTTAATCCGAATTTACTGAGATAAATTATAGATAACGTTCCAATTCACCGCTCCGGGGAGGTAGAGGAAAACCGTGAAGTTGCACAATTCTTCTTGGATGACATAGCTCGCTCTCTCTATCTCTTTAAAAAGATTTTTGTAGATTTTGTGATTTTTATCTATTTATGGTTATATGTATATATTCCACTACGTCCCGGATAGTTAACGTTCTGGGCGCTAAGTGAACTCGACTGATCTACTTTACATCCATGAAATTATATTTGCATAGAATTCTCTATATAACAATTAATGTGCAGATGTAAACAAGTTTTAAAACGCCGAAATTCAAAGAAGTTCATATAACCAAGGTTAAATACCTCCAGAAGTGAGAACAACGTCGTTATAAAATTTTTATTTAGCATTTTTAGAGGGCTTTTTATCACATCAATACAACATATTTCAAGGTTTCTATAGCAAAGTGACAAGTTGCTGTTGACAAGTTGCTTTCTCATCTATTCACGCAGCAGGAAAGTGAATGCCCCGATGTATAATAACGTCAATATTTTTGTAACTAGCATACTTTACAATTCGTTTTTTAAATGCTTTGAGAAACTGCCACCATATTTGTTTATTTTCATAGAAAAAAACTTTAAATATGATAAATGATTTTAGAAAGAGAAAATATGTTTGTGTGTATGTTGTATATATAGTGTCTATTAATCTTCGTTACTAACATTTCATTATTAAGGGTCAACTATTAGCTTGCAATGAGAGTATCTTTTATTTACATTTTTTTTAAAAGGCTAATTCTTTTCGACCTAAACGCTCTTCAACGGGCTAAGCTAGCCCTTTAAAATGTAAATAAAAAATCACATTTCAAGCTTTTTTTTGACTATTAACAAATACGTCTTGTGCCAATATTATCGTATATTTCATTTCTTATTATTTTCTTGTTTCCTACACGTCATTACAAAATTAACAGAGTCGATTTAAAAAAAAAACTCAGCATTTCTAGGAGGTCCTTCGGCTTGCGCCCAAATCTTTCAATATATATCGATAGCTAGAAGACAGCATACATAACACATTGCTATTACCGAAGTTACTGCTATTGCTTAACATATAGTAAATAACTATCTTGCGATTTATTCTATCTGCTTATGTTGTTGCTTATTTGTTTAATATATGTGTTTATTTAATGCTTTTTTCTTAATTGTTTATTTTCTTTTTGACAATTCTGTTACCTACTCTACTACAATATGAATTATTGTAAATAGTTTCACGTGCAATTATCCAGATCGGATATAGCGTGTCTTATTCGCAACTGGTAATAAATAAGTTACTGCTATAGCTCTCAACAAAATGCAATATGGCGTAATGACAAATCTAAGAAAACAGATGCTGTTATCTCTCTCTCTCTAATTGTTTATTGATTTATCAAGAAAAGGTTTTGGCCAAGTATGAAATAAATTTAAATCAGTATTTAGTCGAAAAATATACCGATATATGGAATTTTGTCATATAAGATATTCATTCGAGCGGCCAGGAGAGAGATATAGACCTATTTGCTTTTTTTTTTTGCATGCAAATTTCTAATATGTGTAAATTCATTTCTGCTGATCGCATCGAAAATGAGTCGCAAAAGTAGAAAGTACCATCGTCTCAAGGGGTCAAGAGCCTGAGTTAACTACAGCCTCTTGTTCTAAGAACGAAGAGCGTGAAGAAGGATATATATAAATAGAAAATAATGAAGGGTAAAAGAGAAACAAATGAGTATTATTAGGTTTATATTATTTATTTATTTCGTGTCAGTTTACAGGTGTTACATTCGAACACAACTTGTGAGTCACCTTGTCCTGGCTATTTACACATGGTGAGTTGGTGGAGTAGAGGTGCCCCCCAAATCTTGCAGGATGACAGCTAAGGTTTATATCATTATTTTTGAGGTGAATATATATAAACCTACTTTTGTGACTCATTTTTTCGATGCGGTCAGCAGAAATGAATTTGCAAATTTGATTTAAGGAAGTGTGATGAGTCATCTTTTGTAAGAAAGTATTGCCCAACCTATTGCTCGGCCTTATCAGAGTCCTTCGTTTGTTACTTCCATCGTGGTTTTGCAATCCTTCATTTATAGCACTTGGTGCAGCGGATTACAAAATATATGATTTGGTTAGGTCTGTGTAGTACAAAACTTATTTGTGTATCCCACCAATGAATTAAAAATAAATAAATGTGAGCATTTAGGTCATATAATCGAATTGGAAGACACATTGTCAATATACATACATATATATGATTTAAAAATAGAATATTGTTTCAACACAAATTAATTTTATTTATTGAAAGTAGTAATTTATTAAATACGTTATAAACAGCAACACATTTCCCTACCGAATATACTAATTTTCTCCATAATTTTCCTAAGTTGCAAATTCTTGGTCTAAATTATGATTGTCATTCCCTTCAGGCCTATCTCTATATCTGGTTGAAATGTTATCCAGACAGGTCAACTATTGTGTTGTAACAGCGAGCTCTTCTCTCCAGGACTATATGTATATCGCGTCCAGATAAATCCTAATATTGTGGAAATCTATGCGGAACACAAGCAAACATTAAAGCAGATAGATTCTACAAGTTCTTTAGTCTGAAATATATTAGACGTTTTCCTAACCACGGCCTCAATTTTAATTAGGAACCGTTCCTACCAAATATATCTATCAAACGCATTTGTGCATTTATGTTTCAAAATTCCGAGCGAGAGAGGTTAATACCATTGAAATATAAACCTGAGAGTGAAATATCCCCAGGGCAACATCCAGGACAGGCTTGACTGTACATCACAGAAGGACGTGGGAAAATTGTAGACGGAAATGAAGGATGTATTTTCAAGGTGTGTGGCCTCGGAGCGTATCATAATGGAAGACAAAGCGCAAAACTTTACAAAAGAGAATGATATTTAGCCAGGGGAACACCGAGGGTTAAATGTTCCTTGTCCAATCTTGCGAGCATGTGCACAAGATCCGCAGAGGTAGACAGCCTATTAATCCTTCTTGGTCGTGGAGTCTTTGTCTCTAAGCCATGCGTAGATAACTCCACACGAAACACATTTTCTCAGCTTCTCTAAACTTTCCTGGAGACTTGAAACAAATGTTGTAACGAGAATTCTGGTCTAACCAGATACTCCTTTACGTTCAAATTCAAAGGCACAACAGGGACGGCCTAATGACTCCATCACCTACACCGTACCAGCTTGCGCCTTCCTTTTTTCATCGTAAACATTCCATTTCGAATAATTTGAGCACATTTTCGGTCCAGCTGCTTTATAATTGAAATGCGCTCACTGAAAATTTATAAAAAAGATTTACCTAAAAAGCATTTATAAAGTGTGAGAATTTTCATCATCAGCATCATTTTTATCATTACATCCATGTAAATATTCTGGACTTTCCTATAGCGTAGTGTAAAGAAGTCGTAAAATGTCCCCAAGGTACCTAAAACTAAATTTCACATTATGATTGAGATCCAAAATTAAAGGAAAATCATTTTATATTGACTTAATTTTTAATAAATTTTTCGAAATGTATAATAAATACGATTATATTTACAGTATATATATATTATCGAAACAAGAAGAAATCAATTGTAGGTAAAATATAATTTTTTTCTAAATTTGGCTTTTAAACATATGTATATTAAAATAGAAAAAATAATTTTCAAAAGACAAATCGAAAATGATAAGTACAGGAAACTTATCTTTAGTAAAGGAAGGAGGAAAGAGAGATTAACAAGCAATAATCCCTCAAGGACAGCTACCAATAAAGATGCATGTGCAAAATCTTGCTCAAACCACGCCGTTATCTTGTATAATATACCTTGAAATATTATGAAAAAAATAAAGTCTCCAGGGCTAAGTTTCTTGTTAAAATTTTATTCTCTAGCTTTCGGACCTATCAGTCCTTCCACAGGAGTATCACGACCTTGAATACCTTGAAATAGCGTCGTTATGAGAACTTCGCATCACACGGGAGGATGATAACCACGTTTTCAACTCTTTACGGCATTTTTCACCACAGTCTAAATTACACATTTACACTCTTTTCTCCGTTTTTAATAGTCTTATGTTTAACATGAATTATTTTATCATATTAGTAAGGGGGCGGGAGAAAATAGATTTATTTTAAAAATAATAATATGCGTCAAAAATAGTTCAAATTTCTCATTCTTATGTTTATCGAAACTCTCGAATTTAGGACACAGAGATGTGCTTTGATTGTATTTAGAACATGTGATTGAAATGTCTTTTTCCCGCTATTGTTAACAACTTTTACTAGAGAATATAAGAAATTATGAAACATTATTACCATTTTTACCATATTAGATATAATATTTTCGCACGCGTGTATATCTCAGAAATAAAGATTTGCGTGAAGAGCTTGGGGTATCATGGAGAAAACGCTCCTATGTTTCGTCTAGAAACACGTGGGCCAATGGTGGATTTTATGTTAAACTGGTTCTTCCATCCTGCTCTGACAAGATATATATGACCGTCAAGGTGAAGGGCTAAATTTATTATCTAAGCATGTTGGTTTCTGCAATCCCCTTCTATTTAAACAACCCCCATAAAAAGGCTATTATACCGAATTCTTACTCAATTTATGTATAAATTTGAATATATATAGATATGGAAGAAACAAAAATTCCTCCCAGAGCTTCCATTTTAAACAAAGCTTAAAGTAGTTTTACTTCTCCAAAACTTGTTAGCGTGTTTATTTTATTTAAATAAATTGTAAAAAACTGGTTTCTGTTTCGAACGTTAACTGTGCAGCGTGAACAGCAACCATCTAGCGCTGAAAAATAAGCAATTTTTATAATAACGATCTATTTAAGCAAATTATTCTGTCATCCTTATCCACGGGCTTTCTTTCAGAAGTATTTTAGATCACTGGAGGAAGAATGTTTGTTTAATCTTTTTTTAAAACTTGATTCGATATTTTTAAAAACCGATGAGGTTCCGATAATTAGATTCATACCTAGAACTGGAACAGCTCCCGATTGCCTTAACTTACGCGCCATATATAGGAGATTTGGGGAAATAGTAATACGATATTTTAAAACGAATAATGTTAATTATAGACCAGATATTTTAATTTTATATGGCTCTGAGATTTTATATGGCTATGGAATTTCATATGAAAATTGAATGTAATCTAAATAGTCTCAAAGTATTATCAAATTTATTGAAGTCACATTTTCCACTTATCCTAGAGAGTTCTAAAACTACCAAGCGATATCAAATCAAAATAGTTGCGACTTGCTGTACTCTAACCCCCCACCACGCGATAATCTTAACATGTAGAAACGAGCACCGATAAAAAGTCAGAATATACTAGTGCATTTCCTGATTCAGTTCTCTAGTTATATTATGGCAATTTCTATTTTACTTTTAAAAATGGTACACCATAAAGTGAGCTAAGTCCCGTTAGTGTGTGTACCCGTGATTGGTCGGGTTGGCATTGTTTCTGTCTTGTGGCTCCCATACATTCAAAGAGGTGTAAGGTGAGGCCTCTCTGATCCTGTATATGGTGCACTGTGTGTTGACATCATCCTGGAAAAGGAGTGGTCTTTATGGCCAATTTTGAGACTGGAAATATAGATTGCTGCCGTCGGTGTGCAATATGTATAATAACCATGCTGTAACCTAAATAGGACAAAAAGGAGTAGTGTTGAAGGCCGGCGGGGAAGAAGTGATTAAAGGAGAAGGAAGCAGGAGAATACACCTCGAGGAAATATCCTCCTACGCAGGAGAGAACTTGCGAGCCATTTGCTGCAATGCCGCGACCCGGTTACATTAAATCTCTCTAGACTTGTTTTAGGAAGCAAAATGTACCTTACCCCTCTCTCACTTCACTTCTTCAGCAATCATGTAATCAAATAGCGTGAAGCAATTCTAAAAATAGATTCTTTTTATATTTAAACAAAAGAATCAGAAAAATGTGTACCTTATCAAGATTATACAATACAACATATACAATCCATTTTTGAGGCTTTGCTGTGTGTGTGAGAGTAACAAACACGCGCACAAGTTATCAGAGGAATAGTTAACAGCGCATTTAAACTGTACTTCTCTAACATTTGAATTCACGCCTGCATCAAGTAACACACTCGAGGGAATTTGTTCAGTTTTATTTTTTCTTGTAAAAACTGATTATGGGATTATATTATTTATTCCAAATAAAAATATAATTATATTAAAAAACGAAAGAAAACAGGCTAAATCAATGTTTAGTTGATTTCTGTTCCACCAGATGGCGCTCTGCCTTCTGTAAAGCACATCTGCTCCTGGTCAGGATATGCCATTTTGAATATATAATTATATATTTAAGATACAATTTTTTTTTTTAATTCAATTATTATTGTCATTATAAGTTTCCATTCCAAACCACAGTAAAGTGCCATCGTAATGGGTGCCTTACATGTGTTGGAGTTTATTCCATTCCTAGTTATAAGGTGTGTTACCAATCATATATTAACGTATTTATTTAATGCAGATCAATAATAATATTAGTAATTAATTTGATTGTTCAAAGCTATCCCTTTCTTTATCATTGTCTGTACTTTTAGAAATTGATCTAGTTTCACTAGAGTAAAATGCCGACAATAATATTTCTTGTATTTAATATATTCCAAATGTAAAAAGTAAATTATATTGACTTTATTTAGTTTTTAACATGTATTATATTGAACTGAAACGAACCCCATATATATATTGAGAAAATGATTCATAGATATTTCTTATTAGATCTTGGGGATTGACAATGGCAACATTGAGAAAGGGGGTTTAGCTATTTGGTCATTAACAGGAACAAGCGAGAGATAGAAAATAAATAGAATGCACACACAGCATCTATTAACTCTCGAACTGAAGATCCTATCTACCGTATAGAAAAGCTCCGTGTGTCCCCGGGCCTCTATTATCTCCGTATTATCGGCACCCAGGAATGGGAGAAACCAACGGGATGATTTGTCACGGATTTCGCGGGACTTCCTGCATGCCAGGTCAGGTTCTTCCCATCATTATCTGTGCCGATATCTCTTCAGGGATCTTCCTCAAATTTCCTTCATCTTAATTTCTCTCCCCCATAGTATAGCAACCCTTAAATCCTTAGTGTAGTGCTCCACGTTGTATCCATCTACCAGGGCTGAGCCCAGCTCTAGGAATTCAATGAGAATACAAAATTGAAGTTCGTTTTTTTTCTCATGTAAGTGTAAACCGTCGAATTTTTCGATTTTTTTTTTTCTGAAGAAAAATAGCTCCACTAGCCTCCGATTCTAGCAAAAGTCCAATCCCTCCAGTGAGTGCAAGTATCTAAACGTGGTCCTGGCACACTTGTAAGTACAAAAGTCGAACTTCTTTCTACATGTGTAGACATGTGATGACCTTACAGTAAAAGCAGTCACTAACTACACACTAGGATTATCATGGTTTGTGCCATGTGTTCTTGAGGTAATTAAAAAGTTTTTTCTCAAGCAAAAATATAAACGAATATATAAAGCTTATTTAAAAAGAATACAACGCATTTAAAAATTCGTGTTTTAGAAATTATAATATTATGTTTATAAGAATATTTTTAGCTACACAATGCTAATGCCTATGATATGTTTGCAATCTGCTCGCATACTTTCTACTGATAGTGTCGAAGGAATTATTGGTCATTTCGACGGGTAAATTCTATCAACTACCCTTTATAATTAGAAAAACTTGAAATATTTATGAACACACATCTATATATAGCAGAACGTCTCAATAAATGTGTGTGTGTGTGTGACACCTAACTATAGAGTCAAAGTGTCCTTTAGAGAGAGAGGTACCTTCTTACCGGAGAGTGTCTAGTTGGTAAAAATGGTAATTTATCAAGAAAACTGTCCTTGGTAGAGAGATGCATTCTAACGAGAGTGTCCTCTCCTGGAGGTTCAACTGTATACTATTTATAGAATAGGCATATAGCCAGGTTTTTAAACGGAAAAAGTAAATCTATTGAGGTGTAAAAAGTAGGGTTAGAATAATTTACACACACAGTGAAACATCTTACTTTCCCCTACACCACCTCGCCAAGTTATTCGTTCCATTTTCCTCGCGAGTGACGTAACGCTGGTGATACAGCAGCCATTCTTTAGTTGTGACTGGCGTGACGTGTGGTCTCGGTTCAAGTGCTCTTCGCTTGGCCAGCCCGAGTGAGGGACGTTCAACAAACTGTACAAAGAAACAGATTTTGTGACATCTATATTCAAGGATGTTGATATTTTGGTTAAATATGATGGAATGCTTGTTTTCTGCAATACATATAGGGATAGGATTTTCACTTTATTTCTACATTACCAGCAATAAACATAAACAATACGGGTTTTGAACTAACAATAATTTCTTAGCTCATTCTTTGCTACATTCCAATTTGTATTGAGGAATATTAGAAACAAATTAGGCATTTCCTGACCACTAACACGAGCGAAATTTTATATGGCGCTCTGCCATCTAAATAACGCTCATGTTATTGGTCAGGATATACCTATAATTTGTTTTTAATATCAACACACCTGACCTTTTTATATTTTTCTTAGTCAAATATACTTTGACACCCTCTTCAGATTTCTCTTGCCCCATTCAGGGTAAAATCTGTCATTGGCTCAAAAAGAGATTAATCAGGCTCTCAAAGTTGCGCCGATGAAAGAAAAGTCTATCGAGGATCGCAAAACAAAACCAAGACACAGCCCCATCTCCCTGCCAGCCGAGATCGAAGGTACGTACACTCGATGTGCGTCTGAATCCCTTCTATCCAGAGTAAGGACAGGGAAAAATGTCAATCTTAAATATATCACGTGGGCAGATGTCTCGCTCCAGTTGTGTTCAGTCAGCAGAACACTAACCTTGTGCTTTTGTTTGGGAGTGGAGGACAAGGTAGTTTAAGGGTGACCAAAAGCATTCTAAATGTGACTGGTTTGCATGTGCGTAGTACTTAAACCTCTTACATGATCAAAGTTCTCTTAATATGTGCCAGTAGCGACAGCTAAAAGAAAAATCCACGAAGGGGAAAAGGTGAAAACTGCTCCGCCCTTCTACGTAATTCACACTTGCTGGACGCGAATATGTACAGTTGAACCCGTCTTAAACTGAACCTGTGAAACCCGGCTAATACCACGTGGTTACCTAGCACTTCAATCTGTGTTGTGTGTGACACCCTGTGTTATCCAGCCATTTGTGCCCTTGAGTGGCTGCATAAGACAGGGAGGGTTCAGCATTTACAACCTGCTGTACTCGGCTAAAACCACGCTGTTACCTCATACTGTCTGCCTTCCGACTAATTGACCAAGTTTGTTACGTGGTACTTGAACCTGTGTTAAGTGACAGACTGTGCTATCCACTATTTGAGTGTTTGCTTATAACAGGTGATATTGTAGATATCAAAATAGTGTGTGGGGGTTGAGGGGGCGGAGAATCTATGTAGGTGTCGAAATAAATTCACAACGAGGACAATGGCCGTTGAAGCTAACGGCCTGGATCCACCGCGTTCTTTTCCTAGAATTCTTATAGTACCTTGTTCCTTCTCCATAGCTTGATACATCAAGTAGAGATAATTGTTTATGATGGCATGATTTTATAACTTAACTCTCTCCTTAATGTTATCGTATTGTCTCTCTATATTTATATCTATAATATACAGTTTCGGGAGGATCGTATTCATGTACCAATAAAGACACCTCTGTCAAACACACCTCAAGCAGAACGCACAGATAAAGGTAAATGATTAAACCACAACACCAGTTTTGGCAAATTCGAACAAAAGACCAACCTGTATACCATGGTTTCGGGCTTTAGCTCTCACCATTAAAACTTCAGAGTAAAAAAAGTTGATTTAAAACATAAATGTCGGCGAAGAACTTTGTGAAAATTTGATTCAGTTGTAATTGTTATGCAGAACGATGAATGACAAAACAGCTTGTATTGGCATCTCATGTCGTTACTGAAATCCTATATATACACGATAAATATGTTTTTCCTTCAATTCTTATGTGTGAATTTATTATTTAAAATTATTCTATATATTAATTTTTTTATACGGTGTAAATAAATAACGCGTTCTAAAGAACCATTCCTTTTTTCCTAAATAAAATATGCAACTAAATATTGAATTGAAAATAAGTATATTTTACTATTAGTGAATGCTTTTTTCAGAAAATGTTTACATAAAATTGAAAAAAATTCTATTTTTAGAGCCTTCACGCATCTCAAAATTATGTCTAAAGAAAGGAAAACACAACGTGGTTTTCGATATAACGGGTCACTAACCTCGATAGTTCGAGGTGTTTATTTTAAGCTCTAAAAAATTGTTTCTCTAATGGCGCCACGTGGCGTAGAACAATGGTCCTTGAAGGGAAACGACCACAAAGGCCAGGTTCGAGGCTTACAATTGTTATTCTTTTAGAGCAACTATTTTCACGTCAATAACACTATATGCTTGGAAATAAATACAAATTGCCGTTTTATAATAAATTTTTCCAGAAATTCCTGTCAAATCAATTAGGAAGAATATATAGATGGTGTCAGAGATTAAGATATTTATAAAATTCTTTATAAATTCAGAGTAAATGTAGAGTATAGATGCTCTGACATATCAAAATGTGCTGATATTGCAAATGGCAAAATTGCGTTAAAAATGCCTTACAAGCAAAATGTGCTAAAGAACTTGGAAACTATCCAATGGCGGAAGAGAATGCAAGAACGTTTTAACTGTTAAAAATGAGAAGGTAATTAAGATGGGAGCAGGTGGATGCCTCGAAAGAAGAAAATGCTGACCTTGGCCGCCTGGCGTCTTGCCCTGTTCTGATGAGGGTTGGACGGAAGCCAATCAGAGTAGTTGTGAATTATACGGGATGAGAATTGTCGCAGCTGGACCTCCGCATGGCTCAACTGAATCCTGAGATCCCAGCAGAGGGAAGTTTGTGATGAGATGTGTTTGATGACCAAGATAACACAAGATATCGGTAGCGTCTGCATTCGCGGAAATCCACAAAAAAAAAAAAAAAAAAAAAAATTGAAGGGTGTTTGAAAACTTCAAAATGGTACAATCAACTTTTACGGATCAATTTCTTTGTCTCATATTCGGAAGATATATATATTAAGAAAAGTAAATTCTAAGAGAATATGAAACGACGCCTTAAATGGCTTGTTTATATAGCAATGAACACACACGCGCGGTGGAAGCTCGCGGAAAAGTGAATAACAAACATACATTTCACGATTAAAGATATATCTCTGTAGTTTTTAAAAGCATATATTTTATTTTTCATTTTTGAATTAATAAATAAATCAAAACGAATTAATAAAAAATGACAAAATGAATATATTACAGTAAAATAATAAATTCATTAAAAGGGTTTGTTTTCAAAGTAGGCGGTGGATACACCTTGTATAGTGGAAATTGAAGTTCGATCCAATCCTAAAGGATACAATCCTATTTATCTTGCCACACAAAACATACTCAAGGTGATTGGTGAATAATAACTGGGAAGGAGATTGATTATGGTCTAAAGCAGGGATCGGCAAACTTTTGAGTCTAAAGAGTAAAAAATTACAATTTACAAAATTTCAAAGTTTTTAAAGAGCCATAAAATGTTTTCTTGCCACAAATAAATTGTACTCGAATAAATAATATTTGCGTACGGAACTACAGTAGAACCTCCATGAGAGGACATTCCTGATAGAGGATACCTCTCTACAGAGGACAGTTTTCATTCTCGAAATGATCATTTTTACTATTTAGAAACTCTCCGGTAAGAGGACACCTCTCCCTAAAGGGTAACTTTGACTCTACAATTCGGTTTTCTTTACAGGGAGGTTCTACTGTATATAAAGAGCCGCATGTAGCTCGCGAGCCGCAGTTTACCGACCAAACTGATTGAATAATTTTCGCTGAGAATTGAGTAGATTTAAATACACACAGTACACTTCATTAATTGTAATTCAACGGTACTAGGTGGTTGGTGAGTATTACACAGTATATAACTCAGTTAGTATAAATTTGAAAATTCAATTACTCAGGAGTGCTCAACATGCCGTTACATTGGTCGAGTATAGGGAGGGCTACGAGCTCTCTGGAAACGACGAATTCCTGCATAGATAATGTTAACTCTTACTAAGTCAATGTGCTTTATGTGTTAGAAGCATTTACTCTTAAAATACATTGAATTAACAACTAGTGAAATTTTCACAGGATGATCTCATATTTAATTTAGCCAGTAGAAAAGCATTTTTCTCGAAAGTATGCTTTGTCACAATTAGAAGAATTTCATTGTTAATTTTTTGTTTAATTTCTTTATTAATAATGACAATTTTACTCAAAATAATCTTATATTTTATCTAAATGGCATATGGCTTAACACTTAGGAATTTGAAAATGATGTCCCCAACACCCAGGCGCTCGAATGGCGTCCGGAAGTGGCAGCCGTGACCTAGATAAGTGTTGTTTGGATCCGTCAGCGTTACAACTTTTTCTACTCGTCGAGATTAACTTGAAAATGATACCTTGAAAACAGTCGATAAAAAAAGAATTTGGATTTTTTTTTTAACCTGAAAAAAATCCAATTTACTTTTGTGTTTAAAGATTTTTTAATTTTAAAAAATGTTTCAAATATGTATCTAATAATCTCTAAAATATATAAGGAATTTCAAAAAATTGATTTAAGAATATGAACGAAAATCTATATTAAAAATAATATATTTTTTAAAGAAAAATTAAAATAAAAACTTCTCTCTCTCTCTTCTCTTTCCCACAATTTCTATCATAAGATTTACAATTTTTTTTAGCTCGATTTTTGAAGCTCATGAACATAATTTATTGATCTAATTAAAGCTCGGGGGTTTCTCAATCTGTAAAATATAGCAAATTGTGATAGGCCTCATAATTCTTTTTTTACGGCAACAATGGGCCGTTTCAACGCCTTCAGCAATAGCGTTTTAACCATGAAACCTTTTGTTGCAAAATGGCCTCATTCGTGTTGTTTGCTTCATGGGAAATATGGTATATAGTATTTAGGTTACTTTTTAGATAAAAGTAACATTTTATTACATATTTTTTCGGCATTTGAAATTAGCTACGTAATCGGAGTTTGCATAGATAAAAATGGCAATACGTTAAAACATTCAACGATGTCTATAGCAGACGACCTAATGTCATTACAACAGTTTTGTATTGGTGCCTACACAGACATTCTGCATGATGCTCATGAATGAAAGGAGTAATAATCAACTATGTATTCACAAAGTCCAGCGTTTTCTCGCCCGCATACCAATTACCCAACAGTACATAATGGGAGGTTTTAAAAAAAATAATAATTTGTTAATCAACCAGGCGGCGATATTGAAATATTTGCACCTATTATAGAGGAAACAAACAAAACACAAAAACAAATTTTAAAACTTAGAATTGAATATTTACAAATGTACATGCATTAACCGACAGAGTTCATAAAATTTATATACACAAAGTGGTAGATCATGGTAAACGGTTTGCGGATTTCGACAAATTAGAAAGAAGGAATCATATATCGACGCAACTATTTTTATTATTATAGCTGAAGAAGGGCTTGCCCGAAAGCTTCCTTAACCGCTATAATAATAAAAAAAGAGTTGCGGCGATATATGATTCCTTCTTTCTAAAGTGGTAGATGTAAATGAGTTAAATCGTTTAGATCAGGGAACAATCGATGTCTCACTTCTGAAAAGTTCGGACAGTCGTAGATAAGGCGAAGAACAGTTTGTTCAGTTTCTCCGCAGGAACAATTTGGTAATAGACCTCTTTTATGTAAGTATTTCTTGAATTTTCCGTGTGATGTGACAAATTGAATGACTATAAATTTTGAATGGAACTGTGTAGGAATTCCGTTTGGAAAAATAGTGCGAATTATATAATGGGAGATGAAAAGCAATATTTAGGGACATTCCGTTTTAAAAATAAATATATATTCATTTACTAGCCAAATTACCCGGCTCCGCCCGGGTTCTTCCCGAGTGAATGTTTGACCAAACAATATATTTTAAAAACAATTTTGTAATAATATTATTAATATCTATGATGACAGAAATTTATTAACATAAGTATCATTATTATGATACTAAAATATGCAAATCAGTCTGTTATATGTCAAGATTACATATTCTGGGACCAAATTCCCGGATATATTAGATAAGAGTAGTAACACAGGAATAGAGTAAACAGGATAAGAGTAGTAACCCAGGCTCCTGGGTCGTATCCCTAGGTTCCTGGAGCGGTGCCCGTTTAGGTAAAAAAGATAAATATATAAGCTAGAGAGATGAATAGATAACCCTCGTTCCTGGAGCGGTTCCCATTCAGATGAAATATATCTCTTTAGCTTATACAAATATGTATATATATACATGATTTTTTGGACAAGCTCATGACGTGTCAAAGCCGATTTAAATTCTTGATTCCGTTGTTAAACCTTGCCGTTAAACAATTTATATATTTATTAATACATTCATAATATATATACCTTATATTACTCATTATATTCCTCTTTTTTCCTTCATTAATTTTCATATATATGTATACGCTATAGAGAGATAACCCGGATTCCTGGAGCGCAGAACACCAATTACCCGAGATATAAGATACATTATCTCATATTGTTAGTTTATTTATTATATAAAAAGTATTCCTAATAATTAAAAATGAAAATGGCAAATTTATATATTTTCATGTTAAACAAGACCTTCTATATCTTATTTTACATAATAACCTTACAGTGGGTTCAAATGGAAGCCTTTCTCGTTGAAAATGTGTCAGTTCGAAGGTAGTGTTCACTCTACAAGCAAAGTTTACATTCTAGACAATTTTTGAAAGCGAAGATTCGAATATAGGGGAAAAAACGAATTTCGAAACATTTAAACATTAGCATTCACTCTAAAAAGGATAAAAAATAATATTTTAAAAGTAAATTTAGAATTTAATTTTCGAAATAAGTCCACAAAGGAAATATCTACCAACCTATCAATTTATATTAGCTCTATATATGATGAGTTTATTCATATGTATTTTTAAATGTAAGATAGAATAGCCCTCAGTTCAAATATCTAATGTATATTTGGTATCGTATCGAGTTGCTAACATAAAGCAGTTTGAGATTAAAACAAAACTAAAAAAAAAAAATAGAATAGTTTGAATGGTATCGAATACATTGAAATAACTTATATTAGTATGTGGGCTATATAGATTCAGTTTAAATAATGTACATTAGACTGAGAGAGATCTATAAAGAATCAATTTAAATCCTTAGTATCGGCTCTGTGATCAGTTCAAATAATCCCATTGCAGAAAGGCGTCCCCACACGGCACCCTGCCGATGCACCCCGCGAGTAATTACCTGCCACGACCGGCATCTGACCCCGCCCGAGGTCGTCACCTCCTCCTTGAACCTCCGTTGGCAAAAATCCTAAAATCTCTCCAAATGTTTTCCGCCGCGTATACATCTATAAAACTAGTTTACTCACACTTGTTCAGCCATTTTGATAGAAATAGTTTTTTGGATATAAAGAAGAGTCTAAAGGAATGTTTTGAAAAATCGAAGAATAATAAACCTTTACATTTATTCTCTTAGCAGCATTGCTACTTTGAAACAACGACAAAGTTAGGAGAGTTATGTGTTTATATGTGCAGATAAATAATTTTTATGTGAAAGGCAGGCCATTTTTACATATACAGAGTAGTCATGTTTTATGAAGAGGTCTATTTTTTTTGTAGATCGTTCAGAAAGAAATTACCAAAATCCTTAGAAGTAATCTTGCCGAAAAATACAGTTTGGGAAAAGTGCCAATTGCTTCCTTTCCCCTTTCTGCGCGTGAGTCAGCCTGACATCCTACCAGTGTTTGTTTATCTACTGACGCAAGTGCACTTGGCTCCAAATTTGGGCCAAGGAGAACCTATCCTATTCCGAACGATTTGATTTGGCTGAATCTATCCTGTCAACTCTGCTGTATTCTGCTCCAATTTGGGCAAACGAAAAGTACAAAATCTTGGACCAAATTCAGAATAACTATCTCCGACGACTATTGAACTTGCCGAGTAACACACCAGGCTACATACTACGCATGGAAACCGGACGCTTCTCACTAGGAGTCACAGCAACCAAACTAATTCTAAAGTTCTGGTTAAGAATATTAAAAATGGAAAAATCCAGATTGCCCGCAATCTGTCTAGCCCAATTATGGGAAACGTCCACTCTGACGAATGCCTTTATAGGTTTTACAGAAAATTTAATGAATATCCTAAACTCAACTGGATTCATGTGGTTAAATAATTGTTCAGACCCCAATATTCTACAGAAAGCAATACCTCAAATTATCAGAATCACTATAGAACAGTCTATCCAAACCGACCAATCAAGAATAACCAATTCGAAGCTACACACACACTACAAATATTTACATAAAACATTCGCAGCAGAGAACTATCTACTAAGTGAACTCCCACTGCCGACTAAACGCCTCATTGCGCAATTGAGAATTCTATTTGTTTTATATCGAGAAGACCATATAAAATATCTAAGGACAGAAGACTTGTATTGCCAACTATGCAAAAATAGAACCGAAAATGAATTAGAACATTATATATTTGAATGCATGCCTCTTGACACGGAAAGAAAAATACTCTTCTCTAAGATAGGCCATACACACTTCACATTATATTCTTTATTATCCAACTTTATAGACAATAGTTCAGTAGCTCTAAATCTATATAACTTCCATAAAAATGCTGTAAAAAAGAAAGACTTAACCGAACATTCAAACATACCAAAAATTTCTGTTTGATGAGAAAGACAGAACCAACATCCAATTATTTGTTTAGGCAGATACGATAAGTTAACAATGATAAAACGGTGTTTACCTTACAACCCTGAACACGAGGATTTCCTGGGAAATCTCTTAAAGATTTCTTAAAAAATACATGGCCCACCTGTGCTGTGTGAGAGCTTAAATGGTCTTGCTCCATATGTAAATACCTGTTTTCTTTCCTCTTTTCGCTCTCCACTTCTCCCATCCATATTTCCAAATTTTTTTTTTTTCTCTTTTTTTTTAAATTTTTTTTATTCTTCTTATTTTTTATTCTTTCTTATAATCTGTATATATTTACCAAATGTATATAATCTTTCTCCATTTTTTATTTCCCACTTTCATAGGTTTCTCCGTTTTGTAACCCCAAGGAGAATCCTCTGTAAGACCTGTGTGTCTTAATAAAGGCTTTTGTGTGTGTGTGTGATTTGGCTGAATCTCTGCTTGCTTATCTCCATCATTGGCCTGATATCATTGGAACTGTTTACCTGGACTTTTAGTTACTTCTACATCCTTATTGCTCCATCATCCATCTTGTGCTTCATCCTTAGGTTCAGCTTCAAGACCTGCTTCATGCTTCTACGCTCCTCCACCTTATCGCGGTCCCTTCGTCTGTGCTTGGTCAACCCTTCTTGAATTCCTCCTGTACAGCGTGCATCTCCACGCATGACCTGCTACACATGTTTTGACTCTGTACAAAGATGTGTTGGTTGGTTTGGTTGGTTTTGTAGCTCTCTGAGCTCATATAAAATGATAAATATTTATTCAAGGATAATAAGAAAGTCGTTATGAACAGAGCCGTTATGTAATAGTACGTGACATTTCATTAAAGGAAGAAAGGCGCGCGAGAGAAAAAAAGTTGTCTGAAAAAGAAGTTCTAACCAAAGTGCTCACTAGTAAATTATGATCTTCCAAGCTATGGCGAGCTGAGACACTGTGAAGTCACATATTTGCTGCAATTTTGAAGTTCCCGAGTTTAGTGGTAAATTATGTTCAAAATGACATAAAATATTTGTCTATGGGGCATAACTCTGTCACAATACACAAATTTTAAAAATCTCATGTTTTATTGTAGATGGCGATACTCTATGCAAACCAATCTATTTCCTTCCTTGAAATATTAAGATTTTAAATAGCCCATTTTTATTGGTGGGATTTCAAAAGCTTTCGAGAAATATTATTTATTAAGAAAGCGAGACATAAAATATTAAATAGATATAAATAAATGACAATTTTATTTATTTTATTCAAAACGCGATATCGCTATTCAGTATATTTGCGTCATTACAGAGTTATTTATTGAAAGAGTATATAAACAATCAAATATATATCTACAAAACAAACAAATCAGAAGATCTAATGGCCTGAACTCATAAATCTAGTAAGGATATCATAAATATATTTACATAAATCATCAAACTTTTATATATTTATTCTTAGTATTTATAAATTTATATAAAAATCTTTGATATTAATAAACTCCCGTCCTCTGTACTTCTCAGAAATTGGGCACTCCAACAGCAGATGTCTTGAATCCTGTGTTTCTTCACCACAGTAACAACCCGGATCTTCTACTGCTCCGATCGAAGGAAAAAATTTCCAAAATTTCCATGGTCCTCTATAAATTGAATATTGTAAAAATTTGGACGAAAATAGAATGGGATACCACAATGGAAAACAATCTTTTAATAGTTTCATTTGTGCCCCAGCAAACATTTTACCCATTTTTGAACTTAAAAATTATTATATTGTACTGGGAGCATGTAGTTTATAAAAATTATAAACATCCATTGAAAGTTGAGCCAAATCATATTTGATTGTTCTGGAATCTATGTAGTCTGTAAGTGGAGAGGTATTTTCTAAGCTATGGACACACAATATTTCATCAATATAAATCCATAGGCACCTAAGTGATGACTTATTTGTCTTCGCACATACATACCTGAAACACGCCAGTACTTAAAGCAAGTTCTTTTTTTTTAATCCCAGGGATTTTTCCTCGACCACTCTCCGTCCTTTAAAGTTCCCATTAAGGAAGAATGGGCGCTACACAGCCACCATTTGGCAGCTCTCCTGAAAAAGGAAAATTAATTTAAATGAACTCAATTAGCGTTTATTTTACGGCGTTCTAAGAAGGAAAGTTGTGGAATTAAAGCAATCAAACTCTCGCGATTATATTTCTTTATTTGATTCAAAATAGTGTCAAATCCTTCCTAAAAATATGACATTCTATAAAGTTACTGCTATAACAAATACTGCGAAAATATGCGGATTTTTCATTAAAATGTTCTATAGCCCTTTTGGCACATTAGTGCGAAACCCTTCGCCAAAGCCACAACTAGAGTATTGTCTATTTGTCTTATATAGTGTCTGTATTTTGATGCTCAATAAGGACACAGGCTATATACAACCGATGTGATGATCTGGTATATCATATTGGCGAAACTACTGGGAAAGTTCCTACTCTGATGAGCCGAGTTCTCCCAATATATACAGGGTGTATCAGGTAAATTGGGACTAACTTTGACAGTCCATAAAACAAAAACTACTTGAGATTAAAAACTTGTTTTTTTTTTCATTACGTAGCCATATTCATGTAAAATGCAACAGTACATGTGTGCGCAGTGTAGTGATGAAGAGTAACCGAGAATTTGAAAATCGAGCTGCCATCATCGTTGCTCTGCGCGCCGGAAGGAGCCCCAAAGAGATAGTGGATTTTCTTAAGTTGCCCAAAACCACTATTTATCGTGTCAAGAAGCAGTTTGATGAGGCCGACAGTAACAAAGAGGGGATAGCTACAAGGAAAAAGCACTCGCGTCGATCGGACAGGGTAAGAGGCGAAGAATTTGTCAAAAATGTCAAGGAGAAGATTGATGGAAACCCTGGGAAGAGAATGAGGGCCATAGCCAAGGAAATGGACGTTGGCTCTATGACAATTGTCAGAACTATCCATGAGGACCTTGGTCTCAAGTCTTATGCCCTTCGGAAAGGTCAGTTGCTGACTGAGAATATGAAGAATAACAGAAAAGGAAAGGCTGCTGCCCTCCTCAACAACCTGAAACACGACTCTTTTGGCATGCTAAGGTTCTTCTCTGACGAAAAGAACTTTGACGTGGACCAAAAGGTAAATCCCAGGAATGATCGCTGGATCTGTAAAGACCCCTCAGAGATACCTGTCTTGATGCACACGAAATTTCCTGCCTCCGTAATGGTCCTTGGCGTTATCAGCAGTGAAGGTGATGTCATGCCTCCCCATTTCTTTGAGAAGGGCCTTAGGATGAACGCTGACACCTACATCAATGTTCTGGAGACCGTTGTGAAGCCTTGGATGGACATGGTGGCCGCAGGAAGGAAGTATGTCTTCCAACAGGACTCAGCTCCAGCCCATAAGGCAAAAAAGACACAATCGTGACTGACACTTAACGTCCCTAGTCACTGGGGTCCTGATATTTGGCCCCCTAACTCTCCAGATTGCAATCCCCTCGACTACTATGTATGGGGCGTTGTTGAGAGAGATGTCAACAAAGCTCCTCATACCACCATCCAGTCTGTCAAGAAAGCAGTTCACACGGTGATGACCTAAATGGACAAGGTCATCGTCGCCAAGGCCTGTGCTTCATTCCGCACTCGCCTCGAGACTGTTGTAGCTAATAATGGAAACTTCATTGAATAAATAAAAACTATATCCTTTTATCTACTACTGTGTCAAATTTCATTCGGATATTTTAATTTTTACTTGCAAAAAATTTCAGTTAAAATACCATTGTTGAAATTCCCAATTTACCTGGTACACCCTGTATATATATATATTTGAATTTTCCGTTCAGTGGTTATAAAAACTTGTCTTTTAAATATTAAAAGAACTCTAAAATTAGCGCTGATAATCATGATAAATTCACATTTTTCACATATGGCGCTATGTTTTGTGTTTACATAACAAATTTTTTTATTCTTGTTGGTTATAAAGCATGATAGTAATTTGTTATAGAATTTGGAGTTTTATTCAGGAAGAGAGTTTGTCCTGAATAACTTTAAATTATTATTAGAAATAATGACTCCCGGGAGAGAGGGCGTAGGCTCTTCAGAAAGAGTAGCGAGGGATGGAGAGAGAAAAGACATGATTCTATGCTCATAAATAAATTTATAAGAATACACACATAGCTATATATATATAAATGTGAAGAAATAACTGGATTAAAACATGCATGTAGTGTGTTGTATACAAACTAACGATTATTTAAAGTAACGAAAAAATGTATCTTGCGATCAAACGCCATTCTTCCTTTCTATTAACAGGAACTTGAGTAAATATTATAATGGCTTTGCAATGACGAGAAATGGATAGGCTATGTTTTAAGTGATGTGTGTAATTAACACACGACTGCGGAATTCATATATAAAATGGGTTAGAGACCACAGCTCTAATCCTACATACAGAACTTTGTCGCTGAAATATCGCCCAGTTTCAGCCTAATAACAATCTCTTCCGGGTTTGTTGGTGGAAGAGCGGTCGATTCCTGGCCCCTCGAATCTCTCATTGAGTTATTTTTTTTCTGTTTAAATGATCCCCGTTTATTGCAAAGGTCCAACTCCACAATTAAGTACAAGCATCAAAACGGGGATTTGGCATCTTGTAAGTGCAAAAGTCGAGCTGCTTTCTACATAAACATGTGTAGGTAGACATGTGGTGTACTTACAGTGAAAGGCAGTCACTAACTACACACTTATGGTTATCATGGCTTGTACCACGTGTACTTTGAATAAGAAAAAATCAATATTATAAATTCATTTTAAAGCACGAGATATAATGCGATCTGCAAAGAGAAATTAGACAAATTACACTGATAGACAAAACTTAAGGAAGTTGTACCTTATAGCATATATATATCGGGATTCAGAAAATAACTCTGAGAGATATTTGATGCACAGTGATATATCTCTCAGAGTTATTTTCTGAATCCCGATATATATATGCTATAAGGTACAACTTCCTTAAGTTTTGTCTATCAGTGTTATTAGACTTATTCGGCATATTAGACTGGTTTACATATTCCTGGGAAGGAAAGTAACGACGATGGTAATGATAGTTAATGCATTAATGAATTCCTTTTTATATACTCACACTATACTAACTATTACTGCTAACGATATCACAATGGAGGGGAACGTTAGAAAATATTTTTAAAATACAGCTCATACCTAGATCATAGTTTTGATCACTATATGATGCGCAGGTGAATTAGACAGAGGTTGGGCAAGCGTCCACCCAGGCAGAACCCAGGCCTCTCTTTAGTTCTATACTATTGTGATTAATATTTTTAAAAGGACCATAGAGAGAGAGAGAGTCTTCAATAAATAATAAAATTTCAGAGAAAAAAAACATATTTTCGAAGTGACTTCGAAACTTATTTCGCTCTTTGAAATACCATAAATAATTCGTAAAATAAAAAGACTAACCCCCGAACTATGCTGGAAAGAAGCTCTCTCTGGTCTGTTTCATGGAGAGAGAGGAAGTATGAAAACACTTGGTGTATAAATAGCTTAAAGTTCGAAACGAGACACTTAATCTCGTACATGTTTACCGACCGTGTTTTCATCAAGAAGACGCGGAGCTAAATATGGCGGCGACAGGCGCCGAGAATGAGAGAGGAGGACGCCATAAATTTCCTCGACACATTCAGATTGCCCTCAGCTCAATACATCTGGGAACTTTATAAGGAAAAACTATCTGCCGATTTCCATTAAATAATAGCTTATGCCAGAGTATTACACAAATCGGAGATTAGTTTTCTAAAAATATGTTTCCCATTGTTAAACGACGCGTCGTGCCTTTTTTGTCTCGAAGTCGTGAAGAGAGAAGGAACTTGCTCGCTCCTCTAATTATTTCTAAAATACATTTCTTATTTAAAATAAATTTCTCCCCCGGCCTATAGGCTGAAAGTATTCCTGTTCTCTTAGAACTTCCTTTCGATTGCTAGTCTTTTGATCGTACAGTAGGGTCTTCTCCCGAAATTGTTCATAGATTCCATTCTCGACCTTCTTCCTGGCTCTTACCTCTATAATTTATGGGTCTATTTTTTTCCCCATAATTATCAATATTAAACTTTATTCAAATATATTTCAATCTATATTAGATTGTTGGTTATTATTTTTTTATGAAATATATTGGGTTTTTCATACAATGCACAATTCAATTGTTGCTTAGATCCTACCTAATATGAGGAAGAAATGCTGTCTCCTTACTTTCTTGTAAGCATAATAGGTTCGGGGTTGACACGTGAGACAAGAAGTTTTCGATCTGCAAAATTGAATTTTTTTTCTTGTGTTTACTAAAATTTAATAGATTTAAAATATATATATGTCGAAAATTTGTCATGTAAAATTATAAAAATGTGTAAAAGAACAAGAATGTCATAAATGAAGATCCATTAAGTTAGGTAATTGCTGCCTTGCGTGTCAGAGAGAGAGAAAGTTTCGTTTTCTTTGCTTGCGAAACCCACAAGCTCGTTTGGTTAGAATTAGCCTCTGATCCTTCTAGTGTTAAAGTCCAAGTAAAGGAGGAAGTACGCCTCTCTACGAATATAAGCAAAAGTATCTTAAATTATTGCTAAAAATGAGTCATAATAAGTCATTAAAAGGAATATATTTTCAAAAGATAGGAAAATATCAAATTTGAAGATTATTATAATGGTTTATTTACTAGAACTGCCGCATCAAGCATACTCTCCCACTCTTATATTTTAAATTCACTTAGAGAAAGTTTTTTTTGTATATCTTTCCAAATGGCAATTTTCCACAGTTAAGTGAGTTTTAATTTATTTAACGATACTAATGTGTGAACGTGCGTGATAAAAATATTAGGTATATATATTTAGGAGAAATAAAAATTCAATATATATTTAAAAAGAGTAATTACATGCCGAGCACATGGAGAAAGAACGGAGCCGGTTCACGACACCGGCGGCCTGCAAAATCAGCATGACGACCGAGATTTGCCTGGCTGACCTGTGGGTCGCAAGGCCGATGGCCAACATTTACGACCTCGGCAAACAAGAGAAATTTTCTTGTTTACTTTCTAATAATGTGCTTTTATACGGAGAAATGTAAACTTTCTGGAGATATTAATAGAGATTTAGAGAAACAATTGTAACTCCAACATAACACACGACTAATTTTTAGGACCACAGGGATCAAGCATTTTATCAATTTATTTATTTATTCATTTAATAAAAATGGGAAAATAAATGGAGATATTCTTTAGAAAGAAAAATTGTGTGTGTGTAATTCTACACCCTACATAACTACTTTTTAGGATAGAAGTAAAGGTTTGCTAGTTATTACTCAAAAGCGTTTTTTAATTTATAAAAATATAGCTTTTGGCTTTACAAATATTTCTATTATATATTTGTCCTCTGCTTTTCTCTCTTATTTGTAAGATAATGCATTTTCTGTAATTAGAATTTTTTTTGTACTTCCTCTGGGCTCTGTTAGCATTTCTAAAGTCATCAAAGGAACGAGGGTGGTTGTGGTTAAAGTAACGCTCTGCTTAAGAAGTTTAAACTAAAAAAAACTTCAAATGGACCATATCTCCATGAAACCTACAGTAATCGATCTTAGTGTAATTAATTCTTTTTCTTCTCTTTTTTCTTTTCAGGAAATCGAGGTACTATGTGACATGCGAGAAAAAATTAGGTCATGATGGACCCAAATTTTATTTTTTCTCCGGGATAGCAGTCAAAATCATCCATACGTATATCGAAACTATAAATATGCCATTTTATTTCGACGTTAGTTGTAATATTAAAAAAAAAAGCGCAGTTCTAAGGCCACAAAAATGTCCACACTTCCATTATTATCTTCTGAAAACTTACAACAATGTTTCCGGGGTATTTCCGCACCATCTTATGTAGAAAATTTGGTATTTTCTGTCATGTAATCGCCAATCTAACACAAGATTCTTAGAGATTTACAATATATTCACTCTCATTCACCGCAATAAAATACTTTTGAGTGTCCCAACTTCTGCGCCTTCCTTTTTAATGGAGGTGACGAATCTTGGTAAATCTTTCTATGTAAATTTACAAAGGAACAACAAACCGTTTAGTGTTTATTTCCTGAAGGCAAATATTTTACTCCGTCACATAAAACATTTACTCTTTGCGGATAGTTGAAAACATATTAACCCGAATCTGTCTTTCAGTCTAGGAAATGGCACTATTCATTTATATGAAATATATAATCCCCATCCCTCTCCACTATTGTTCAACAAATATTATGAATATTTTCTTATCTCTCTTGCATATTATTTCGTTTAGTATCTCGATTTTTCTTGAATAACTGGACCCTCTAATGGAAGCACAGTTCACTATTTATATGTGATAAATTGGACTTCTATCTTTTTTAGATATATATTTTCATAAAAATATAATATTTAACAAAGGAAGACTGAACTAGCGAAACCTCTAGATCTCATATGCCATACCGGCGCTACATTTTAAAGAAAATCATTTCGTATTTTCATGTTGATAACGAATACCTTTTCGTAACAACCGAATATATATATTCCCCCTAAATAAATAAATGATATATGGTTGAAATATGCGTGTGAAAATAATTTCTATCTACTTACTATTTTTGAATTTTACGATAGGTATGTATGTGCGCACTTTTAATCTTCTTTCTCATCAAAGTAGCAACCCCTACATTGATGTACCATAACCCTCACTACATTTCCAGAACATTATTTTGTTAGCTAAATTGTATGTAAATGGTATATATATATGGATAGAATTTTCCTAAATAAATATTATTTGGTTGAACGATGTGGAAATGATCATCATAGTAGCAGTAGAAAGTTGAAGAATTAGGAGAAGAACTAATTTTTAGTTTCTCTAATCAAACAGACGCTCGATGAACATATTTTTAAACCAATTCCCAATTCTAGTGGCTGTAGGCTACCTTGATGTTCTCCATAAGTTCTAGAACCATGGCCGCAGAGAGAGATCCGCCAGAAACGTGCGGGAACGGCAGGGGCGCGTGGGAAGCCGGCCGGAGTGGGTTCATCAAATGGAGGAAAACCTGTCTGACGACGACGCGGTAGCTCCCTGAAACTTGTCTTTACGTTGTCCTCAATAAGGAAACAAATGTCTTTTTATTTTCACTTGTTTGACCTTTATGTAATTACAATGTCACTCTCTGCCAGTCACACAAGTCAATTTTGTTTTCAAATAAAAATATATTCACCCCCCAAACCACATCCTATCGTTAAATATAAGGTGATAAAACGTATTAGAAAGGACGAAATTCCTTTCTTAGTTGTCATGAAAAGAGAAAACTGCGTTACAATAGAAGTCAAAATTTAGGCATTCTATATATATATATAAAAAAAGGCAGTGCTTTTTTTAAAAATAGTTCTTCATACTATTTTGAAGAGTACTCTTCGGAAATGGTTCTTCAACATTCCTATAATAGTTCTGCAACATACAGTTTTACGACGTCTATTGAGTTTTGTCAGATTTATACACTATAGATGTAGCGATGAGAGAGAGAGAAGGGATGTGTATTAACTCCCTCTATAAATGTAGTGAAGGGGAGTATACTCTATAAATGTAGTGAAGGGAAGCGTACTCCATATATGTAATGAAGGGATATCTACTTTTCTATAGATGCAGTGAAGGAAAGTGTACTCTATAGATGAAGTGAAGGAAACTGTACTCTATAGATGCAGTGAAGGAAAGTGTACTCTATAGATGTAGAGTGAAGGGGAAACTGTACTCTATAGATGCAGTGAAGGAAAGTGTACTCTATAGATGAAGTGAAGGGAAGTGTACTCTAGAGATGTAATGAAAGGAAGTGAACTCTTTAGATGTATTGAAGAGGGAAGTGTAATTTATATTGATGTTATGAAGTCCATCCTAGGTATGAGAGTAGGACTTTGACCCAGGACCAGACCGTGGGCGCGGAAGTGCGGCGGAATGGAGGCGGCGAGGGCCATGTATGGCGCGTGACTCAAGGCTGATGTCTCCCACACATCCTCCTCTGGAAAACATCCCCTCCTCCAACTATGGAAACACCCCACCGATAGTACGCCTTAGTAATGAATAACGAGTCGATCTGTATTTCTTAACCTCCAAAATCGACATCTCCCCCGGTGATGATTATTTACCAGACGAATCTGGTCCTGCTACTTGTCGAGTATTTTTTTTTAATTCTACAAAATCTGATTTGCGGGGAATATTAACGAATACATTTAGATACACCACGTAGTTTCTCCGTTGGTGTTTTGTTTGTTTGTTTGAGCGGAAAGTAATAAACTCTGCGCGCGATGTTTCGAAATGTCGTCAATGTCGCAATAAATCCATCGAGGTCGGAAACAGTGTTGACCTCCTTTAACTAGCGAGCGCCATTGGAATTTTTAAAATAGGACCACAAACTGTTTACCTTCTACGTCTTGATGACAGACCTATTTACTTTTAGAGTATTTGTGCCTGGGGAAGAATGAGAAATCAGTTTTGAGAAAAAGACGTCTTGGGTTCGAAGCACTAAGGAACCAACACAGCTCATTGGCGTCAATTTCTCTAGGAAGACGTGGTGTAATTAAGTACGCCTGGCCGTCTTCCGCCTAGAGCCACAGGTTTTTCTACGCTCCAGCACTTCTGGCGAAAACCAGAGTTCCATTACTCAGGCTCTCCCTTATTGATGGCTTTTTCTTTTACAAAGGAACTACATATAACACACAGAATTCTGAATAACATTTTTGAACTAATGGAATATTTTCACTCTAAACGTAGTTTTAAGGATGTAGATATATTTTAATGATAAAGACTGTTTGTAGAAATGAATTTATGAGTGAAAAAAAAAACGAAAATCATACACAAACAAAAGTTGGCCCGCCTCAATGATTATTGAAACAATACATTTTCATAGAAGTTCCTATACCGTGCTATTGTCCGAGCATCTCTTTTCCCGATTCATGACATTTGAGACAGAAATTAAGAGGAATGGTTTTTTCATTATCGTCAATAGTCCGATGAACACTCCGTTCATCTTTTATAATACAATATAATACAATATAATGCGGCTTATAATTGTAAAACGACGTTTGACAAGTTTCACCGCAAATGTTTCTTTTGAACGAAAAATCGTAATTTATTTTAAGGAGAAATAACGACTATTTATATCCTTAGGGATGAAGTATGAAAGGATGAATTGTGAAGAGTAATGATGAACGGAAAAATAAAAGTGTCCAGGGAAGTGTCCCATACCTGGACACTTTTATTTTTCCGTTCATCATTACTCTTCACAATTCATTCTTTCATACTTCATCCCTAAGGATAGAAATAGTCGTTATTTCTTCTCCTTAAAACAAATTACGATTTTTCGTTCAAAAGAAACATTTGCGGTAAAACTTGTCAAACGTCGTTTTAAAACTCCGTTCATCGTTGTCCAGGCTGCTCTGGGACTGCAACAGCGTCGTCACACATGGCCGTTGGAATCGCTTTATCTTTTATAAGATTCTTTTACAATTTATTCAAAATGTAAATGTGTCCACTTATGTTAATTATTTAGACAAATGATAAATAGATGACATATTTTAAAATAAAAACATTCCAGGAAAAAAAAAGAAACTTCCCCCTGGAAGCCTAATGTTTTTATTTTAATATTGATTCAAGGGATTATGTTATCGTGCCATATTTATAAAGATAAAGAAAAATTTCAGGGTCAGCGATCCGAATTGTTTTTATATATCCGGGTAGAACAATAGAGAATATTCTATATTTGAAATTCTATAGATGCCATATTTATGGTTATGAAAAATCTGAGTAAATTTTATATTTTCAGCTTTAAATTTTGTGTGATATTGTTTTTGTCTTCTCTGCCGAACTTTAGCTTTCTTAAAAAACACTGTCCAAAAGTACATATGGATAAATTCTTAAAAATGCAGAGAGAGAGAGAGAGAGAGATTGAGATTGAAACTGATTTATTATAACGTCCATATAAGATTATATAAGGCTAAATACATAAAATGAATAAATAAGATTAATAATGATAGATATATGAATAAATAGATAAAATAATTGATAAATATACATATATATATAGAGAGAGATTTATATGTTGAAACAGTTCTATTGGCTCTCGTTAGCTGACAGACTTCAATGAATAATTATTTTTGATTTTGACCTTATAGATTTGAAATATTTCCCATAATTTTATAAAAGCACCATATTACAACTAGATATCAACCGGATCCGAGTTTAAAAGAGGAACCTCTCTTCCGTTACTCGGTCACCAAAATATATTTATAAGTTATTGTAGGTTTCACTAAGTAAATCTTGTAAAGACACTTAAATAGGAGAAGCCAGAAAACATTAGAAGAAATATAAACTTAAGAAAGTGCTGAAGAATCATAGCCCAGATTGTGCACGACTTTTAGTCATAAAAATATGCCTAACTTCGAAAGAACAGTAATATTTCAACAATTATTAAATTTAAAAAACCGGCAAGGGGTTAAATTTAGAAAGCGAGAGTTCATAGAATATTAAAACAGCATTTTACAAAAATAAATGCCGGAAATATATACAATCAGTTTAGATCTTTCTAACTAAATTATGGTCTCCATAGAATTGTAAATGTGGGAAAATTTCTATTGTTCTACCCAGTGACCCTACATTTTTTTTAACCTTTATACATATAGATTTATGCATTGTCTAGATTTCATTATAAAAATCGACATTTTATATCGCAATGTACAGTAGAGTCTCCTATGATAGACCGCTTAAAACATGGCTAATCTAAGTCTTTCTCGGCCTTTTGGCTAAGATCAAAGTGCGTGTAGATGGTTTCTTATCAGAGACTCTGCCATGTCAAAGAGCATTTCAACCAGGCCTCTGATGAGAGACCACCTCCATAAGAGACCAAGTTTAACCATGTTTTTAGGCTATCTCTCATGGGAGAGTTTCTTTTGGAATCCCGAAAAAAATTAATGAAATCCCAAGGGCCTTTGTGTGACAACGCTGTTGTATTCACAGAGAACAGCGGATTTCTCATCTGAATGTTGACTCATTGACTCTATAGCAAAATAATTTTAAGACTCAAGCTCATTTTTGAGTATAGAGAGTACAGTAGTTGTATTTATAAAATAAAATTCGTCTCTCTCCCGTCAAAATGGATGCTAAAACTAGTCGCCATCTATTGACAATCTCCATAAACAATGAACTCAGTTCATTGACAAAAAGCCACAATACCAGCTTTGCAAAATTGTGGAGACTGGAGACCATGTTTACGGATTATGGCCCTCGTTAATCCAGGGAAGGCTTTGATTCTATGAGAATCAAAAGAAATTAATAATTTGTTTAGTTGGTATATTGGCTAGGCTAGTTCTATGGCCAAAAATAGATGGGAATTTTGCTGGGAGGGGGGATTTTGAACTATAAAAATAAAGGTCGCTCTCTCGTCAAATTGACGCTAAACTAAAAGACACCAGTAGTACACATGTTTATACAAAGAGAGAAATATGGATAACCCAGGCCCCTGGAAAAATGTTTATACAAAGATAAGAGAAGAAGAAAAGTTATATAATTCTCTAGAGTGAATGCCTCTTTACACACGACTACGTCTATTAACGACTACTTTTCAAAAGTCTCGGATCCTAACCTTCCAAAAGTGCCTTAAGTTAATTATAATTAATTTATTACTAATTATAATTAATATTGTACAAGGTTGAAGTGCGCCATCTATATTAATAAATGCAAACTATTTAGAGATTTAATGTTTGTTTATATTAAAACAATTTCCTGCTGCCCTTACTGCAATGAGAAAAATATAGAAAGAGCTTGGCACAACAGTGGTGAATTGAATTGAACTGTCACAATCGCTGGAAGATTTCAGAACTGATGAGACATGTCCTCCCAATATCATCCTCATTTCAGTGTAAGGGCAGTAGGAAACAGCTTTAATTGAAAATATAATAATGAAAATAGTTTTCATTCCTTCTCAAAAGCGATCGTCTCTTTAAACCCCACCGACAAGTTAACTTATACGGACAAGGTACCTCAGTTGGCCGGTATTGTGATCAGGGTGCACGGATCTGCTCCATGGACAAGACACCACCACCACAAGTTACCTTATTAAAAATTGCGAAGTGATTATATGAATATTATGAATCTTAATAACAGCATCACATCAAATTTTGCCTCAATACCACGCCTTATTACATACCGTTATTTGTTTTATTCCAATTGCAGTTTTTAAAGAAACGTTTGACTCTCTCTCTATCTCTATTCTCGGTTTATTAAACTAAAGAATTAATTTTTTAAATATAGAAGTAAAAACAATCTCATTATGAAATTAAATTTCAAAACAGGACTTAGTTTAAAAAAATCAGTAGTTGCACATGATGTTAGATTTCCTTTTAATTTAATATTTCAATTCGGAGTCTATAGTGATCGAATGTGTTTAGACATTGATATAGAAAGTAAAATCCACAATCCAAGTGAACATAGGGTGGAAAGGAAGTCCTATATGATATCTTTATCTTTCTTGGAAGTCGCTCTTAGAAGTAACCTCTTCACTCAAGTACCATCTTCATGCTCAATGGAAGAAAAGCTTAATGGACTTGGCCTAGTGGAGGAGGATTACCTAGATTTCGTGCGAAGCCTAATTTCCATTATAAATAGATGTTAAACACATTCCCTATTTACATTTTAGCGAGAGTATAAAGACATTTCTCTACACACGTGAAAATTATGATAATTTATTCAAGGGGTATTCCCTATCAGTAAAAAATGTAGATATAAATATTTAATAGGCTTCTTTCCATAATATCGTATAAAATCTATCAGCAGTTAGAAATTTATGAAGAATTATGTGTTTAATATAATAAATTTGCGATAAATAATTATGGAGACTTAAAACCTCTTCGTAATATGTTTATTTATTGAATAAGACCGCGACTATTTGTCGAGCTCTCGCTCTTCAGCACTTCCAAGTTCACTTAGTTTTAGCCCGTGGAAGTGCGAGAGCTCGTGTATAATGAACAAGCATATTGTGAAAATAAACTCAAGGTAATAAGACCAAATCCAAATAAATAAATAGTGTGGGACGTTTCGGTAACAGCGTTGTTGCCATCTTCAGACAAAAGTATTGAATGAGAAATTTTACCACAGCATGTTTTAAATAGTTATTGTTATCAAGTGTGTAAACAAGAGAGCAGATAAGGGACATATATTCTGGCCAACGAAAAACATGATTCTTAACGTTGTCTTGAAATGCCCGGAATTAATTGTAAATATTTGTTTTTTTTCAGCTTGGTGTTAAAAAAAAAAGCTTTGGTGGCTCTTTTAGTTTTTTGGATCCTATGTAAATCACTTCATCGCTTTTCAAGTCGTCTTCTTCGGTAATGTCCATTATTTCAGCAGCCGATTGATCGCAGCATTCATCTATCGAATTTTCAAAAATATCGCCATCTTGTTCATTTTTTCCAGAATTCTTTTCAGGAAGAGAAACAGTTTCTTTATCACGATTTAGAAGGAAATTTAATTCTGGCACTTTATCAAATTCACTTTTGTTGGGAAGAGATACCAAGTCTTGTGATTTTACTCTCTTCTTAGCGCCAAGTTAAATATAGTAGAGTGAGAATTGCTCAATTCATTAAGGGTATTAGTTCAATAAAATAATCCTTTGTATCAATATTGAGTAAAGTATATCAGACCTCCAGGGATAAGTATTTATTCAATAATTTTTTATTTTCTAACTTTCGGAGACGAACGCCTATCTACAGGAGAAAACATTTAGTATAATTATACTAAATGTTTTCTCCTGTAGAAGGACCTTCGTTTCCGAAAGTTTGAAAATAAAAATGTTCTGAAAATACTTATCCCTGGAGGTCTGATATACTTTACTCAATAAGGGCATTAGATTCACCTATTGTATATATTCACAGGATTCTATAGCGGTATTTCAAGATGAATTCTTAGAATGAGTATTTAGTGATTATATATGGAATACGTTTTTTAAAAATTAAGAAATTTCAATAATTAATATATATAAAAGTTAAATATCTTTTAGCAATAAGAAAATATAAATTCCGAAACACACATACACAACACACACAAGTTCAATTATATATATAATTTTATAAAACAATAGTGAATACCACCACAATACACCAGGTTTACTCTAATCACTTTTTCCCATTGAAAGCTCAAGGTTAAAGCTAATAAAATAAACATTTATTGTACATGGATTTAAATTATATATATAATAATTTTATTTCCTTTAACTTTGTTCACCAATCAAAACAAACAATAATAGGCCCTGTTAGGCGCTAGCGTATTGAAAATATTGCGCCAACTATTTTCGATTTCATTCACGTATAGTTGTTAATATTTTTTTGTAAATCTTATTCAGTTTTTTTCACGAATCTCTAATATCTATACATTTCCTTATATAATGCTGCAACATATCTGCAACTGTATCTCTCCCGCCAGGCTAGGAAACAAATGGTAGTATTGTTTAGTACTTCAAGAATTGACAATGGGGCAGTATTGAGGCCATGCTCTCCCTAGTGACGTGTCAACCTACCATTTATCGTACTCGTCGATTGGCGACATTTTCTCTCTCTACTCTCTTGGGTTGAAAACGTGTCATTTTGACATAATAATATATTTTGTTTTTTTTTTATTATACCCACGACCTTTACGGAGAGACATTGTTTATAATAGTACTCAAGAAGTGGTTGACCTAGAAAAATACCCATGGCTAGAAACAATTAAGGCTTACTTGAACTAGTTTATAATTATCGCACTACGCCAAGTGATAGCGTCGGGAGTTCTACTTCTCATTCAAGGCCTTGATGACAATTTGTAACACTTTCAACATTGAACACAAGGCAAATAGACAAGGTGGAGTAAATATAGTAGGCTCTACTCTGGGTTAACGATCTTGAAGTAAACGGTGCGGCTTTGAAGACTGAGGAAACTGAATACCAAATGATGGTGCAGGCTATTCAGAAATAGTTTCATCTTGGAAGCTATCTTTAAGCAATACAAAAGTAAGATCTTACAGTGAGGACGGTTGATTGTTGATATTGAATATGATAAGAATTTAATAAATAACATCGAATTTGGTTTCTTAATTCTATTTGAGAGTGAAGGATTCTGTTAAAAAGTAAAAATACTTTTAAAATAGGGAAACAGATCAAGATTTCATTTAGAAAAGAGCCATAAAAGAGCAAAATTATGTACAAAGATGTAAAGCAAGAATGGGATATTGAATAATAGGAATTCCTATGGAAGCCTTGGAGGTTAATTAGAGGCAAATGTACGGCCAAGTCCCCAGGCAGTATCCTGACCTCAGTAATTGCACTGGCCGTTTCAGGGTCAGTGTGGCCTGCCAGCAGGCCGGGTCGATGACCACCGGGGGACTGACTGGTCGATGAGCTCAAGTGGCCGCTATCAGCTCGCAGGGCCCTCCCCTCTAAATGGCACTAAAGTGATATATAAAATGGATAACTGAATCTCCATTTATACCCAGTAATTTGTGTGATGTCTTTTAAGGGCACTTATTTCCAGACATTCACACGATAATATCGAAAATGTCGGTATTTTAAAGTTCGTGATCCGTGTCCTTTTCAACTAGTACTGGAAGGAAGGAAATCACAAGGTATCTGTATCATAAAAGAACGGAAGCATAAACACATTTGTCTAAATAATATTCTTCTCTATAGATCTACGTATTCTTCGTAGATCGCGAAATGCGTGGTGTCGCTGGAGATCTGCTGGCGATTCTCCACCAAACTCTGCAGCGGTGGCAGAGACGCCATATTCATTGTACATAGTTTCATGCATATATATATATTATTATCTTTTAAAATAGTGCAGACTGTGCACTTTTGCATGTGTTGACAAGATGTCAATACAATTATTCTAATTGCCTATAGATCGCGATAGCCGAGGCACGCGGACGAATGGCAGACGATCGCGACAGAAACTCACGCACCGGATTGTTTGACCGCCAGGCACCTTTTGTTACCATTGTTTGGGCTAGGTCTTCTGTATTTGTAGGCGAAAGTCAATGTCACGGTTGGACATCTTTTCTTTACAAACGGTATTTTAAATGTTTGCAAATAGGGAGAAGAGGAAACGTTCGTAGAAAGTAATTAAACCCGAAATCTTTCAGATTTTAAATATCATTGAAGAAACTTATTGCGGAGAATGCGATTAATTTTTAAAATATATTTTCTGAAATTTCCTCCGCGATGGAAAATTTATGCTTTGAGACCCGAAACCTCTACAGTTACAAAAAATCCTATTAACATAACATATATGGTTATATTAAAGCACGATATATGTTTCTGGTATGTAGAAAACCAGATGAGTTCTATATACTCCTTTATTATTATAAAATATAGAAAAAACATTGTGAAATAAGTTTATTTAATCTATATATATATAAATGAATATGTATGTGTGTGTATGTGTCTGTTTGTCCTTTATGCCTGACCAAACCACTCATTGGAACGCCATGAAACTTTGGGAAGTTATTTAGTATAGTACTGGGAAGGTTTCTAGCAAATAAATTTTTGAAATAAATTTTCGCTTTAAAATAATCAAGATAAATATTCTAATTTATCTGTTATAATTCAACAATCTGCTTTAAATATTATCATGATGATACGATGATTTTGTAATGTAGAAAATTAGGAAAGACAAAATTCAGGATGACACGGCAATTTATTTGAGGCAAGAATAATGATACAATTCCAAAGCAAGATACTATTCCTTTAACTTCCAATTACCGAGGGAACCAATTAATATTGATTTTATTCAACTTATCGAGTATTTTAAAAGGACCGGGAAAAATGTTCACTTTATCGAGAGATTCGTTAGACAAACCTTTACTCGGGTAAAACCTGGGCGAAGCCGGGTACGTCCGTTAGTATTAAAATATTTTAAATAAAGAAATTTATTGCGCAAGGTTTTTTTATATTTCATAATAGTAAATCGCAATTTTTCTATATTTGAATATGAACTCCTATATTATTATATGCTTTCTCAACAATATCTCTTCTTCTTTTTGCAATTACATAGAAAGTAATTTTACAAATATCATATAATGGATACGGCTTTTTCTCTCTCTCTCTATCAGTTTAAAGAGAAATTATTATTATATATGTACAATATATATACACAGAGTAAATTATATATCTATATATATATAAATCAATGTTTGTATGTTTGTTTGTTTGTTTGTATGTCCGGTATACAAATTCGCAGTAGTTCACTAATTCAAACCATAATTTCCATACATAGGTAAAAAAATACGGGGAAGACGATAGGCTATTTTAAAAAATATATAAATCAATTATTAAAACTATATATTCAAATTATTCTACTTAGCTCACGAACAGCGCCCTCTATCAAAGATTAGATTAAATTATGCTGATGCAAACAAATAGATAATGCTAATAACAAACAATTATTTAAAAAAAATCTTATCTAAATATATATCACTCGGGTAGATATGCACACGGGTCAATCCCCGGGCGAAGCCACCCGTCTAGTATATATTAAAAACAAATTAGCATTTCTTGACCGCTCACATGAACATTTTAGATGGCATATAATATATAAAATAAATCGATATTGTGGACGAAAGAAGTTTATTGCATATGAGATAGGTCTGTTTATTTTGTTCCTAAACCATCCGTCGATAATACTTTAGTGCCACAATAGCAATGAACCGCAGATGACGGAAATTTTTAATATTTAAAATCAAAATATTAAATTTCTTTTTTTATTATTTGTTTCAATTTAACTCTTTGAAATAGATGCTAACCAAATTTCTATTATAACTTCTTTTTTAGAAAAATATTTACAACTTACGATCAAAATTAAAAACTAATTTCTTTTTGCTGAAAATTAGAAATATATATCTGTGAAATATAATTTAAAAAAAGTAATAAAATGGTCAGGTGTTTGTATTAAAATTAAAAAGGCATATCCTGACCACTAGCACATGAGGTTTTAGATGGCAGAGCGCCATCTAGTGGAACAGAAATAAACTTGATTTAGCCTGTTCCCTGAAAGTTGGCCAACCTATTTTCTCTTGATGAATATATATATAATATGTTTAAAACTATTCTCTTCACACAGCCCTTATAAAGATTTGAGAACAAAGCCTAGTTTCGAGTAAAATCGTTCTTCTAAGAGCTTATTTTACAATTCGAAAAAATATCGACTATTTATGACAAGAAGTATTTACGTATGTCTACGCGCAGGCGTGCAACGTATTAAAATATATCGAAAACATCTGTATGTTATGGATATTTACAAATTAAGTTGTTTACCACTATATAATATCCAATATTAAGCTATAAATGTCCATTCTCATATTTATTACATTTGGGGAAGTAGAAGGTAATGGGAGTTAAAGGAATTTGTCTTTTTATAAGGAATCTAAACTCTGTTAGAGTAACTCAAACTTTCTGATGACGCTATCGAATTAATTGTAAAAAGGGGATTGTAAAAGTAATCTTCCAATGTGATATATTGATAGTGACATATTCGACGTCTGACATTAAAATGGTGGTCGGTTTGTGAAGAATACTGGTAGATTTCATAGAACGTTGGTGTTTGGTTCTTTGGTTTCGTTTTTTTTTTATCGAGTTTCATTTGAATTGAGATGCGAGTTTCACAAAGACATCGCAGTCTTGGCAATAAATTGCGTATACCACGTTGGTTGGGTGATTGTATTTCCAAAGAGATATACTCGATTCATTGCCAAGACTTTGACGCCATTGGTGACAACAGCAGATAGCGCGTGCACCATGAAAGGAAGGAAATAACCAATCAACACAAAAATACACCATTGTCCTAAAAGTTCGTAAACACTTGCAAAAAATTGAAATACCAATATTATTGGCCGTTATGTATAATGTATTTGTATTATGTATAAAGTAATTGTATTATGCATTTTTATGTATTCCCCGTAATAATATTTTTCGCCAAGTAATAAGAAAAACAACGTTTAAAGAAAACACGAAACTTTGAGACAACCTTATAAAAAGGACATCGTTATATTGTATTGGATATTGTATGACAAAAATTTTCTTTCTCTCCTATCTCATAGAAAACGATAAAGACCCTTAGATTAACATCGCTAAATTTACATATTGACTTATTTAGAATTTAATTGAACACATCCACTTTCAGTTGCACGATCAGGCTGGCTTGCTCCATCTATCGGGATAAATATTAACTAATCGTTGATTTTTAATTATTTTAGAATTGGCCAAACTTTCAGTTGCACGATCAGGAAAGGCTTTTTTCTTAATTTCTCTACCTGATCCAAGTACAAATTCACTTGTGTACTATTTTTCATATATATATATGTGATATCTTGGGACCTCTGGGACCAGTGTTACCTGATGCTAGACGAACCTCGATGTCAACTCTACCGTGCAGTCGTGGTGGAAGGCGACACAGCTGGGCCAAAGGTGAAATAAACAAACAGAGATTCCACTAAAAGCGTCTGACGTCAAGAAGGAATGGGATGAGGAGAGAGGGAGATCTTAAGAGCAAGTGTTACCGTTGGAATCCAAGCGAAGACTGACAATTCTAGGGCCTCGATTTAACACCACGACCTTGCTGCTTTCTAATTGGCTGACCTATTTAAGTGATTCTTTCCTAATTGGTGGGACTTTTTCACGTGGTAGTGGGCTATTGGTTGACCTACTTAGGTATTGTCTTCTGATTGGGCCTGGCTTATCTCTTTGACGGAAGAATACGTCCGGTCTTGTTCCGGAAATTCGGGGCGTTACTCTTAGCTTTTATGGTTTCCGCGATATCAGATACGCCCTGTCCTGTCAGGAAGTATTGACTTGTAAATTATTTATAGTTGGGCTGGTTTTAAGCCTCTTTTGCTAGGCCTTGCTTCGACTTCTGTCCTAAACCTGATTTGTTTTAACCTTAACTTTCTCCTGTCTCTCTCCATTCCTTCTATCTGTACAGTTGCAATACTTTATTAGATTCTTACGCGGTACAGATTGATGTTAGTTGAGGCTTTCTATGTGCAGTACATAAGAAGTTATATACAGTCATGGGGTGGAACATGTGGTAGTGGATATTTAGACTATTTACAACAATTCCATGGTCTTAAATCATCACAGATGGCCCCGGATGTGAGAGGGTTCATATGGAGGGATTTAAGAGAGCGGAATAGGAAGACTGTTATTAAGGAAGTAATTTTTTTTTAAATTAATTAAAGTGAGTTGGTATATAACATGGGGTTGATTTCTGTATATCCATAAGAGATAATAAAGCATAAACAACTAATATTAAACATACAAGTAAAAATAAAAATATGAATAAAATATTTAATAGGGAACATATAATGATTATAGGTAAAAATATAAATGATTGGATGGGTAAATCATGATCTTTTCGTGATGGGCGTTAGAAAGGGTTGAGGGGTTAGTTATTACTTGGTTGAGGCAAGGTCACTTTGACTCAAGTCCCAAACCATTTAATGTGCACGGCGCGGAAAACCTAGGCCATGTTTCACATGTAAATTTAAGGACCGAATAAAGTTACAGTACCACAATCGAAAAGTAAGATAAGGGTGATTGTTATGGGTTTTAGTAATTAGTCGTTAAGACGTACGCATGCAGGATAAATGAGGGCGAAGATCAGTGACCAGAAATCAAAGTTTTAATTATAGTCGTCAGGGGCTTAGCGAGAAAAAGAGTAAAATAATAAAAAAAAATGTGCCAGCGTGTGGCATGAGAGTGCCCTGGAATAAAAAAAAAATACAATTTGCACGTATCCAAGCCAGAAGTTGGGAGAAGGTAAATCTGGGGGACGATGTGTCAAAGTTGTTAATTACGAAATCAAAGGAGGTCAAGTCTAGCCTGCGAAGGAGTTAAAAGTTCCTGCGGAAAAGGAATGTTAGTAATTCTTAAGAAGTAACCTTTAAAGTGGTTGTTTAAGAGGTTATTGAAGATTGCCCTGTTTTTAGATCATGATTTTTAGTTTGATTATAAAAGAATATATCATTGAGATATGAAATTGCGAAATTAAGGCTTTGCATATAGCGTTAAAGGATTTGAAAAATCGAAAATAGACTTGCGAAGTTAAATGCAAAGTAATCTTAAAAAAAAGTAAAAATAGTGATGATATGATACAAAGATTAACACACTACAGCAGTATATAAGGGGTAATAGAAAGTGAAAATATTAAATGAAAATTAAAAATGAGCAGTAATATACTCGATAGCATTGACATGGTAGCGGAAGATGAAACAATGTAAATAACATCTAATTTATAAAGTGAGAAAAAATATAAAATGACAAAAGGCAAATTAGTGATATAAACATGAAATATAAACTTGAGATTATTAGATATGATGTGAAAGATAAAATATAAAGTTGATTATAAAATAGTCATAAAGCAAAAGTAAATAAGTTTGGTAAAGAAAAAAAAAAAAAAACAATAATCTAAACTAATTGGTTGACGTAAAAAAAAACAATTATAAGAGCTATATAATGATTATATAAAGGATATTAAAATGAGAAATTTTTAAAAAATGTTCATCGAGAAAGAAGAGCAAGTAAGATTATATATAGAAATTATATATCGTGAAAGAATGGAAAGTTGTAGGCCAAACGTAATGTTCCTGTTTTTTTTTTTTTTTTTTTTTAGGATGGGTAGAGAGAGCTTTAAATTGTCCTCGATTGATATCTTTGGTCTTGTTGGCCTAAGTTTTTCTAACTTATCGAATTTGTTTTATGTTTGACGTGACTCGTGGATCACATTGTTTCCAACTGTGAAACTCACTGAGTCCTAATGTTGTCGATTTTTTTGTTTAAACTTATTTGTGTGTGTGTGATTTTTGTAGGTAAAGTGTTGTCTTTGGCACGCACTAATATTTAATTTAATAGGTGGCGAAAGTTCATTAGAGAACACGGGGGTGGCGACGGATGTAACAAGATGTCGGCTGTTTGTTTGCTCGGGGGGGCGAGGGGGAGCGAAGCTATTTTTAATGCGATTCCGGATGTAGGTCAGGGAGGCCTTTTGCGAGGCTGCTTGCTTTCTTTCAACTTATTGGAAGTTAATTCGAACTACGTTCGGAGATATTATTTCTAAAATTGTAAACACAAAAGCGTTTTGATTTGTCACGTTTGGTGACAAGCGTTATGGGATTGACATAGAGATATACAGAGGTTGAATTATTCCGTGTGTTCAAGCATTTGTTAGATTTGTGTTTGTATTTCGAGAATTCGGATATTGTATCTGTTGATATTAAATCGAATGGTTTTTGGCGGACTTAGTAAAAATGTTATTCATTGATATCGGGTTAGAATTGAATGAAATTGCGACTATCTACGTGGACAATGTGTGGTTAAATGTGTCACAGGCGTGTTGAAGGCGTCTTTGGCCTGAAAATTGAAAGAGTTTAGTGGTGTGGCGCTGTGACACGAAGCGAAAAAAATTGTAAATGAAAAGGTGCCACGTGAAGTCTTTGTTTTGTACAACATCCAACCTGTTTTACTAAGAATAACAAATTTACTAACGTCATGGTGGTTGGTTGTACGGACATATCGATAATTTTTATATTGTTAGTGGATATGACACGTTTAATGTGAGAAAAAAAAAGATTGTGTGTGTTTAGTAGGGCGACTTGAAGCTTGTGTGGCTCGAAATTGGAGTTGGATGTTAAGTCGCGCATTAAAAATTGTTGTCAATTAGAAAAAGTGATGTGAGAGGGTGTTGTTTATTTTGTTGAGAGTGATTTGTCGATATTTAACTATGCGTGTAAAAGGAAGGAGTGTAGTTATGTGGGAATTTAACGATTGGAATAGTTTTGGAAGGCTGTTACTTAGGTTATTTCTGTCTAAAGCTATGAAAGAAAAGGACATAGGGGCGTTGAAAAATGGGATTAGGAACATTACAATAAAACCAAAATAAGAGTGTTGGAGTTCACCACGTGTGAGCAACTCGTTCCAGGAGGGGAAAATTTAGAAAATGGGACAGTTGTATTAACCTGTCCATGGGACACGTGTTGCTTGCACGAGGTGAATTTGTACAAGGTAGTTGGTAGAGGTACATTATCTTGATACAGGAGTATCTGAGAACAGTTTATAATTAGTAGAAATCTTTTTATGGAATTAAGGAATAAAATGCCAAAAGGCAAAGGTGTATCGATGATATGGAATTTTAGATTCCGCGTTATGTTACTTATTTTTACGTTTAAAAAGATATAATCTATGGTGAAAATATTGTTAGCTATGGCCTTAATAGTTAAGTTAAATGGGTGAACAGGTATTTTCTTTTGCAAATTGGTTTCTATTATTTTAAAAGTATTCCGACTAATTATATCGATAGATGCTCCTGTATTAAGTAGTAGAGTAGGTTTACATTATTGGACAGTTCCGCTCGAACGAGAAATTGTTCAACAAAAATTATAGAAGTAGGAACCTACTGTTGTGTGGTCTTGTATGTCGGGACAGTCCTGGTCTTGTGTCGTGGTTGGAGGATTCTTGGGAAGGTCAGAGTTCATTGTTTGCGCTGGGCTCGTGGTTTAGAGATGGTCGGGGGAGCAGGTAACATACGCTCGCGTGTTGGTAACTCGGAGGGGCGCTTGCAGGAGGTTTGGTGGCTTTCTCAGTCTTGTAGAGTATTGTAGTTGGGCCCGATCTGCTTGGGCGTCGTAGTTGGTGAAGAAGCTCTGCGCCTCGTACGAACCATCGTAGCGATTCCACCTCTCGCGATGTCCGGTCACGGCAGAAAGCAGATGTCGCGTCGTGGTCAACCTCCCCAGGACATCTGACACCGGCGGCGGGGGTGTGACGTCTTCCTGGCCGGGGGGAACTTCCTGCGTCCTACCGAGAGTGTTTTCTTTCTTCGGAAAAGTGGGGCTTCCGCCACTTTCGGAGTCGGGATCGGACTCCATTGGTTCCTTTGGATTCTCCTCTCTTCCCTGTTCCATCTTTCTGTACAGACAGTGGTCTATTTGCTTACTTGTACCTTGGCGTCCACTATCCTGTCGACTCTTCGTTACGGGGGAGTCTGTGATATCTTGGGACCTCTGGACCAGTGTTACCTGATGCTAGACGAACCTCGATGTCAACTCTACCGTGCAGTCGTGGTGGAAGGCGACACAGCTGGGCCAAAGGTGAAATAAACAAACAGAGATTCCACTAAAAGCGTCTGACGTCAAGAAGGAATGGGATGAGGAGAGAGGGAGATCTTAAGAGCAAGTGTTACCGTTGGAATCCAAGCGAAGACTGACAATTCTAGGGCCTCGATTTAACACCACGACCTTGCTGCTTTCTAATTGGCTGACCTATTTAGGTGATTCTTTCCTAATTGGTGGGACCTTTTTCACGTGGTAGTGGGCTATTGGTTGACCTACTTAGGTATTGTCTTCTGATTGGGCCTGGCTTATCTCTTTGACGGAAGAATACGTCCGGTCTTGTTCCGGAAATTCGGGGCGTTACTCTTAGCTTTTATGGTTTCCGCGATATCAGATACGCCCTGTCCTGTCAGGAAGTATTGACTTGTAAATTATTTATAGTTGGGCTGGTTTTAAGCCTCTTTTGCTAGGCCTTGCTTCGACTTCTGTCCTAAACCTGATTTGTTTTAACCTTAACTTTCTCCTGTCTCTCTCCATTCCTTCTATCTGTACAGTTGCAATACTTTATTAGATTCTTACGCGGTACAGATTGATGTTAGTTGAGGCTTTCTATGTGCAGTACATAAGAAGTTATATACAGTCATGGGGTGGAACATGTGGTAGTGGATATTTAGACTATTTACAACAATTCCATGGTCTTAAATCATCACATATATACATATATAAATATAATATTTTACACTCAAAGTTTTTGGGTTAATAGAAATAGAGAATACCTTGATAAATTAGGTTTACAATTAATTTTTAAAGACAGTTTTTAAATTCGATATAAATATATATCTGCTTCAAAGGATTTAATAAACCAGAAATATCTCAATTCATTCAAAAAGGAGCAGGGATTCTAGATAAAAATAAAGAGAAATTAAGAAAATTAAATTCAGATTATAGAATATGTATAAGGCCTTTATAAAATTCTTTTGACGTTTTAGCAAACTTTGAGCACCTGTTCTTTAGAAGGCCTGTTTTAGATTTTTTTTTAAACTGTAAATCTCTACTATGTTTTCTAGCACGCTCTAATAGAGCTGTTCAAAAAAAAAATCAACGTCTATTTTTGTAACAATGTAGATCAAGATGCTTGCGAAGAGGAAAAAGGAAAAATGAAGAAAAATATCATAAACAATAAAAATTCTCTTTAGCACATCAGTAGACAAATCGCCTCTCGTTCCATATAACGATAGTTTCCCTCTTGTTTTTTTATTAATTTTTTATTGCTATGTAATCTATATACATAAAATGGAAGGATGTGTTTGTTTGATCCACATATGTTTGGTCTATCTGGATGAAATTTGACCAGGTTATAGAGTAGGGTATGGAAGGAGTCACTGAAATAGTTTAGACACACCATTGGATAGTGGGCTACCTGGACCGAAGTCTGTACACCTGAATAGTTCAGAGATACAATAATATGTTAATTAACTAAAAAATGCTAATTGCCGTGCACATAAAATCGAGTTGAGCACAAGTTCATTTAGAAAACTTTTCGAATTATTCTTTTTTAATCAGCTTCCGACAGCAGTCCAGGAAGATTGCTCCATCCGGCTGAAGGCGGAGAGAATCGTCCTTTTTCCACTTATCCTCCGATTTGTTTGGATCACATTAGCCCTATTACTCTTTCACCGTTTTAAACGGGAGAGGTGCGGCATTCTGATAGAAAATTAATTATGTAAAATGATTGGATGTATATAGAGTGTAAGAGGAGCACCTCTCCCGTTTAAAACGGTGAAAGAGTAATAGGGCTAATGTGATCCAAACAAATCGGAGGATAAGTGGAAAAAAGGACGATTCTCTCCGCCTTCAGCCGGATGGAGCAATCTTCCTGGACTGCTGTCGGAAGCTGATTAAAAAAGAATAATTCGAAAAGTTTTATAAATGAACTTGTGCTCAACTCGATATGGTAGCCAGCTGCTTAGCAACGGGCTTCATGTTAATGGAATCAAGGAAGGTAATTTTATGTCCCACGCGCACACACATATACAACATACATTCTAAAGGTATTAAACGTCACATGGAATATTAAACAAAATATGAATACAAGTTTTTTTTTAAATTACTATGCTCTAACAAATTTAAATACATATGATTTTCCTAATTAGCATTTTTTGGGACTCGAAATGAATACGATAATAACATATTGATAAAATTCCGCTATCATTCGGCTAGTATGTATATATTGTCTAATTGCCTTGTTTATTGCTTCACATGGGAGTTACTCTAGATAAATATGCTATTATATTCCCAATTGAATTTCATATTTTATATAAAAATATAAAAGCCCCGGAGAAGATTGTAAATATTGAGAATAAAACACACATACAAGTAATAAGCAATAAATTGGGAACAAAAAAGAACTAACTATGCGTAACTCCTGGAGCGCACAGAAGTCGTCAACTATCCGGGTAAGAGAAAGCTATAGCCGATGACAAACACTAAAAGCAAATTATACCAAATGATGTAGCTATAAATTCTATTTACAAATGAGAAGTGAGATAACAGCTGTCTGAGAAGAGAACGTCAGCTTCCTAATTAGTATGTTTGCGATAAACGTAATTGATTTTATTAGGCGATAATTAAATCTTGGCTAAATAATTGATCGTTAACACATCCGTACTCTCGGTTTGGAGCGACTCATCATCTCATTGGTATTGTGGGGTTTGGCGCCGAAGAGATTTTACTGTAGAAACTACATTTGGAATATTTTATGAGAGGATTAGAACACAAATCCTATTTGATCGTTGTATTTATTGTTCTAATAATTCATCACATCAATATTTTACTATTGTTCCCACGTTTCGGCATTCTGATAGAAAATTAATTATGTAAAATGATTGGATGTATATAGAGTGTAAGAGGAGCACCTCTCCCGTTTAGAACGGTGAAATAGTAATAGGGCTAATATGATCCAAACAAATCGGAGGATAAGTGGAAAAAGGACGATTCTCTCTCCGACGCAACCGTTGCTCGGATGTACCACGGAGTTGTTCATTCACAACTATTCAGCAATTACGTAGAAGGCCGATTGGATCTCATGGCCTTGTCGGCGGCATACAATGCTGACTCCGCCTTCAGCCGGATGGAGCAATCTTCCTGGACTGCTGTCGGAAGCTGATTAAGAAAGAATAATTCGAAAAATTTTCTAAATGAACTTGTGCTCAACTCGATATGGTAGCCAGCTGCTTAGCAACGGGCTTCATGTTAATGGAATCAAGGAAGGTAATTTTATGTCCCACGCGCACACACATATACAACATACATTCTAAAGGTATTAAACGTCACATGGAATATTAAACAAAATATGAATACAAGTTTTTTTTTTTAATTGCTATGCTCTAACAAATTTAAATACATATGATTTTCCTAATTGAATAAAATGAGCGAATATATTCCTAAAAAAGCTCTTTTTTAAAAATCTTAGATATACCCAAACGACAAATGTGCTTTATTAAAATATATAAATAGTGTAACATTATTATATATTTCCGCAAATAAATTATTTTGATGATTTCCATGTAATAAGGAATATTTACATAGCCTTGCACAAGTGTTTTCTAGGGAACTGAAAGCCACTGGACGTTTGTTTCTCCAATATACAATAACCAAACTGTATATGGGCACGGCAATTAATATCAAACGTTACCGACATTGAATTAATATTTAAAATAACATCAAACGACTTTATGGAATAATTTAAACTCTCTGAACTAAGAAAATTGTTTTAACGATTCAAAATTATTTTAGCTTTATCTAAATGCAATATGTTCAATAATAAGAGGTGTATATTGGATTTATAAGCGAAATTGTTTTATTTCAATATTTCGACATGCAGCGCGCCCCCAACAAGCAAGATAATTCTTTGTCTTGATAAAGGGAAGCGTATAATCGACGTAATGTTAAATTATAAATAATTTTGTATAGATGGAAGTTATAGTCCTCTTTCTTTTTATACATTCTCTCTATGGATGACTATATCTGTAGACACAATGTAATATGGTAAACTACAGAGATGTGTACAGCAGAATACCTTCGTGCTGAAGGAAGGTAATTTTGGAAAAGGAACAATGTGCGCCTTGGCCGAGTGACCTCGATGTGGCATATGTTCGTAGCCCGGCGGTGAAGTGTGTTGAGGGGTCAAACCCACGACTTGGGGGCCGTCGAAGTGAGAGTGGGCAGCTCGCACACATCTTCCGATATCATCCGCCGCGACACAAACCTTTAGGAGTACCAAGGTCGAATGAAAATCTTTAGGCCCATTTTAAAACAGAGTTTCACCATTATACTTGAATGATTAAAATGGTAATTTTTACCATTTTTAAGGAAATCAAGCTATCAAGGCTAATGATCTAAATATCCCGAAATTAAAGTAGGCATGATGCATTTTTCAAGTGCGTTAGTTCGGATTCAGGATATCTGACATCTGCAAAATATGAGGCGAAAACAGAAAACGCAACATTTCTCTCTCTTTCCTCTAGTTTAACTTTCTAACTAGACGATTTATGGAAGTGTGTAGAGAATTAATAAACTATTTAAGAGAACATATTGGGAGGTTTAATGTAATTTTTATTGCATCACTCCCCCTTCCGAATATATTGCTTTAAATGGCTGGTGATGGTCTTTCCATATCGTTACTGAGGGAATACTATAAAATAATGGTGGGTGATTAAGTAGGCAGAACACGTTCGTCACTATAGGCCATGTTGGAATTGTGATTCTGCCAGTGATGGGAGTCACATCATTTGTAAAACGCACACACCTTTCAATTGATGCTTTCTTTACATATTGCTTAGATGTGGCGACATTATTTAGAAAACTGGATGGCACTTCAATACCTTTCAGAATGATTTCATTATTTAGGTGAGATAGGCAAGCCTTTTTTTGTGTGGACTCTTTTTCAAATAATAATTTATTTCTCTGATTTATAATATTATAAAATAAATAAAGCTTCCAGGGCTAAGTTTCTTGTAAACACTTTTTTATTTTCAATCTTTTGGACTTGTGAGTCCTTCAACAGGAGTATCACGTTAATGATAAATACTATTTTTATGTACAATTTTTATTATTTACATATTTTAAATATTTATGATATTGAAAGGGAGAGAAATGTGTGTGTGTTTTTAACACATAAAGAATGTAATATATTTTCTCTCCTTTTCAATATCATAAATATTTAAAATATGTAAATAATAATTTGAATGTAAAAATAGTATTTTACATTAATTTATTAACGTGATACTCCTGTTGAAGGACTAACAAGTCCGAAAAGGTTGCACAAGAAACTTTGCCCTGGAAGCTTTATTTATTTTATTATAATTTATTTACGTAATAAAGAATGAAAAGAGAGAATTAAAACATCCATTAATCAATATTTGAACAAAAAACCTATCAAAATATTTTACGCTTAAAACAGATTGAAAATTATCCGCGCATAAAAATACCGATATATTATAAGAGCTCGGGGCTCAATGCACATCTCTTTGTCAGGTGAAAACAAAAATTAAAACATTTGGCAAGGCGTTAAAAATTATTCTAAGGTTCCAAATGTTTTAATTTTTGTTTGCTCCTGACGAGGACAAAATATTTTTGTCGAAACGTCGAGGTAATAAAAAGATTTACTGGCCGAATTATATTTAATTTTAAGAACTATGAATGCCGGCAGCCTCTATCTTTACGAACGGTATAGATGAAATTGTAAGTTGGGATGACTATCGAAGTATTATAATGCCACGTCAGGGAGGGTGCTGACCTTCCGGCTCGACCTAGTTGGGATTCCCCTCGGAAGGAGGGAGACATCTAATTGTCCAGATAAAGTGAAGGATTATCACACAAACCATATTTGAAATATGATGTCTGGGCCAATGACGCCTGATACAGAGAGATTTCGTTTCCAAAAATATTTTATCAAAGCAATATTTTATCAACCCTTCTATGAGTTACAATTTTTGATAAGCTACATAGCATTAGTATAATATTACTTTCTTTTCACAAATAAATCAAACTTCTACTGTCCTTTAGGGAGTAGTAAAGGATAGTAGAAGTTTGAATTATTTGTGGAAAAGAAGCATTCGCGTTTTAATGTCTTCATTCGTTTATATATAGATGGCGCGTTATTGCTTTGTATAATAATACTCTTTTTTATTATTAGATATATTTTCTCTTCTTTTAATTATATTATATATATTTGGGTGTATATACAAATTTATTTATTTATTCTACATTTTACCCCAATTTTTCTCTATTATTCTTTGAGCTCTCTCTTCCTATCGAAACATCTGAAGGTCGTAATTGTTTTAAAAAAATCAAATACACTAATGTAAGATGGAATAAGTATATTTACCGTTTTTTTACTGTTTTATAATACTATGGTTCTCTATATTATAAGACTAAGGTCTTAATAAAGGATTTGGTGTGTGAGATCACTTGGTATTATTGTGATAGCGTTTCGCAATTAAGTAAAAATCAGTTT
>CP092886.1:69154729-69202061 GCA_030710605.1 Cordylochernes scorpioides
CCATAAAGATCTTGCCCATATTCTTCCCATCTTCTTTTAATTAATTCATTTATTTGTAAACTTTTTTCTTTCTTATTCTTCAAACCATTGAGATTGTTTAAAGGATTTCTGTTAAACAGAATGTTCTAATTATCACAGCCAGGCTCTCCTGTTAATAATTTTACAGGTGGTTGAGGCAGCTGTAAAATTAAATGGAAGCTAGAGGGATTTTTGTTTAAATCAAATAGATTATGGATACAAGAAAATAAGACCTAATCCAAATAAATTAATATTGTGTGGCGTTTCGGCAACAGCATTGTTACCACATCAGAGAAAAGAATGTCTGATGATGGTAACAACGCTGTTGTGGAAACGTCACACACTATGAATTTATTTAGATTAGGTCTTATTTTCTTGCATCTATAATCCAAATTGTGCTTTATCATAAATAGAGTCTAATAAAAATTACAAGATAGATAATTTAAATATATTAAGATATAGGCTCAAAGAAATAAGTTGCATACAAATTCATCCAATTAAAGTTGAAACTGATTATTAACTTAAAGAAAAGTATGGGGGTTTAAAAATAAGAGGATGATGTTCTATATCAGAAAAGAGTTACGTAGAGGTCAGAAGGGATGGATACATGATGTTGGGAGGATGCCAACAATGACCACAACTGTGTGTCAGCCTCTTGGTCCATGATGTTGGGAGGATGCCAACAATGACCACAACTGTGTGTCAGCCTCTTGGTCCATGATGTTGGCAGGATGCCAACAATGACCACAACTGTGTGTCAGCCTCTTGGTCCATGATGTTGGCAGGATGCCAACAATGACCACAACTGTGTGTCAGCCTCTTGGTTCATGATGTTGGCAGGATGCCAACAATGACCACAACTGTGTCAGCCTCTTGGTCCATGATGTTGGCAGGATGCCAACAATGACCTAAACTGTGTGTCAGCCTCTTGGTCCATGATGTTGGCAGGCTTAGCTAAACACTGCACAAGTCCACAATACATTCAATGTGTGACATTCTTGTCAATAGTCATTTTTCATTTGAACAATTATTCAAAATATACTTTTGTTTTATATTAAAATACAAATACAGTAAAACTTCTCTGTAAAGGACACTTAATTGCAATACAAAAGTGTCCTTTATGAAGAAGTGTCCTCTTACCAGAGAGTTGCTAAATAGTAATAATGGTAATTCTGACAATTAAAACTGTCTTTTGTAGAGAGGTGTCCTCTCATGGAGGTTCTACTGCATATATAATATATATACAGTTAAACCTGTCTATAGCGCCTCCCTCTCTATAGCGCCCGGTTTTAAATACGTAGTATGATGCGATTTATATTAAAAGTGACCTGTCTATAGCACCCTATTTTGGTGAGTCCCAAGAAGGGGTGCTATAGACAGGTTTAACTGTATATATAATGCTTTTTTTTTTTTGCTTATCCCTAGTACACTTGGTACAGGCCATGATAATCATGGTGAGTAAAAGTAGGCGACTGCTTTTACTGTAAGTGCACCACGTGTCTACACATGTGAAAAGCAGTTCGACTGCGCTTACAAATGTGCCAGAGCCCCGTCTGGTTACTTGCACTCGCTGGTGGGGTTGGACTTTTGCAAGAATCGGGGGCCATTGGAGCATTTTTTTTTTAAACATAAAAAAGTGCCCAATGCGGGAATCCAACCCGGGTCGTAGCGGTCAAAAATCAATGGGTTAGACCATCCTTCCACCGAACCTCGCTAAGCTAAGTTTTTAAAATTATTTCAAGGTTTAGGGGGATCCCCTTTATCAAGCAATGTTATAAATACAAATAATTATATAAAATATTGTGAGTTAAATGGTTTTTGATAGTTTGTTAGTGTCCTTAAAAGAAAGTTTGACTTTTGGTGACTATAAGGGCAAAAATTCTCCAATTTGACCTGTTAGTGACCATCACTTGCAGCTCATCTAGTGACCTTCCTGTTGCTTTCTTGACCTCTTCTAGCCAGCTCATTGCAAGTCTTCCTCCTTCCTTCAATTTTTCCTAACATATCATTTTCTAAACCCTCTCATTATGTGTCAGACAAAGGTCAGTCTTTGTTTACACATATTTGGTATTCCAATTATAATCCAATATGATTAATTTAGTCTTGAAATATTTGTCCTTTTATCTGTCCATGGCACTCAGAGCTTTTTCCATGTCTACATATCAAAAGCTTCATTTCTTTTTCTTCTTTTCTAAGAGTCCAGCTCTCTCATCCAAAAGTAACCACAGGAAATAGAAATTCTCTTCTTTGTCTTGAGAGAAATGCCCTTTTATAATCTTGTCCAATTTCATAATTTTGTCATTTGATAGGTTTATATATATGATTATATTTTGATATATATAGTTGCTTTTATCATTGTGAGAGAGATTTTTTTTTAAATTATCCCTAGAACACACATGGTAGTAAAGGCCATGATAATCATGGTGGGTATAAGTTGGTGACTGCTTTTACTGTAAGTGCACCACATATATAAACATGTGAAAAGCACTTCAACTTTTGCTCTTACAAGTATGCCAGAGCCCCATTTGGTTACTTGCACTTGCTGATGGGGTTGGGCTTTCAAGAATTGGGGGCCTTCAGAGCTTTATCTAATTATAACAAAAAAAGTGCCCAATGCGGGATTCAATCCTAGATTGTAGTAGTTGAAAACCAATGGTTTTCTCGTCCACAGACCCCCATAGAAGTTTGTCGCAAGGTTGAATGAGTTGTGGCTTCACTACATTTGTTATTAAGAGGTTGTAGGAGTCGTTGCATCAGTTCTTCAATGTAGTTGTTTAGTGGTTGCATGGAAGTTCTGACAAATTGTCAAAAATTCTCACCAAATAAAACTTGGAGGTGTGTGTTATATCAGAACATGATTCTGCAACCTTCATTCTGTATATCCTATATTTGCATTTCTCACATGTTTTAAACTTATCCCACAGCCTTCCTCAGAGAGACCAAGGAAGACATGTACAAATTATTTTTCCATTGTAGTTAAAGCCACACGATGGCTTTTTTTAAAGGGAGAAAGGGAGTCTAACTTAAAGAATCATGGACTTTGCTTTTTGTTGATGCTATTTTGTAAATTTAAAATAGTAAGTACTTCAGGGTAATATGGCACAATATCTTCTATATGTATAAAAATGAATGTTTGTTTGTATGTACGGTATACAAATTCGCAGTAGTTCACTAATTCAAACCAAAATTTCCATACATAGGTAAAAAAATACGGGGAAGACTATAGGCTATTTTAAAAAATATATAAATCAATTATTAAAACTATATATTCAAATTATTCTACTTAGCTCACGAACAGCGCCCTCTATCAAATATTAGATTAAACTATGCTGATGCAAACAAATAGATAATGCTAATAACAAACAATTATTTAAAAAAAATCTTATCTAAATATATATCACTCGGGTAGATATGCACACAGGTCAATCCCAGGTCACCCGTCTAGTATTCAATAATTTATGGATAAAAAGTTACCCGCCCTGCACTGTATTTATTTGTATTCAAGCTCTCTGAGGGGGAGGAAAGCGTGAAAACCCCTTTACTGTCTGGATGAGGACTCGTTGTCGTTGAGCAAGCCTCCTGGACTTTACCTAACTGTAAATAGTTTCCTCTTTTATTTTTAATTTTATCTTTTTGTTATTATTTTTTTAATGCTCTCTTTTATATATACAATAAAACTTCTCTGTAAAGGACACCTGTTTTCAGAGCAAATTTGTCCTTTAGAGATAAGTGTCCTCTTACCGGAGAGTTGATAATTATGTAAAAAAGTAAAAATGGAAATTTTGTAAATGAAAATTGTCTTTTGTAAAGAGGTGTCCTTTAGCGGGAGTGTCTTCACTTGGAGGTTCTACTGTTTATTTTATCTATGCTACCATTGTAACTTGCATGATGTTAATAAAATATTTTTAAATCTCAAATCTCTCTCTCTGCTCTCAAAAGTTTAGAAAAAGCATCAATAACTTGGTGCTGCTTACAATTCAAACAATGTTTAGGTCAATTGGGGTTAATAAAAACTCATGGCTAATTTATTTGCTTGTTTCAGCCCGAGTTATGCAACAATTTTCTCCTTCCCCCTGTAAGGACAAGGGATTTGAGCAAGATGTGCATGGTGATTGACTTGGATGAAACCTTGGTGCATAGTTCTTTTAAGGTAAGTTAATAAACAAATTATATATATATATACATTTATGCTCAATTAAAAAGGTATATATTGAATCCAAATATCATTCATTTTACCAATATGATACCAAAATGTTATTTTGATCCAATATAACCTTTTTAATTAAAGATTTATGGATTGCTCTAGATTCAATAAATTTATGTATTAATCAACCAGGCGCGATATTGAAATATTTGCGCCTATTACAGACGAAACAAATTAAACAATAAACAAATTAAAATTAAGAATTAATTATTTACAAATTTACACATATTAATTGACAGAGTTCATAAAATTTATATAGACAAAGTGGCTGATGTAAGAGAGTTAAATCATTTAGATCAGGGAACAATCGATGTCTCACTTCTGTAAAGTTTGGACAGTCGTAGATAAGGTGAAGAGCAGTTTGTTCAGTTTCTCCGCAGGAACAATTTGGTATTTCTGATAGACCTCTTTTATGTAAGTATTTCTGGAATTTTCTGTATGATGGGACAAATAAAGTAACTGTAAAATTTGGATGGAACTGTGTAGGAATTCCGTTTGGAAAAATAGTGTGAATTGTATAATTAGCATTATAAATGGTTTGATACAAATGACTCAATAATGGATTTTTCTTCCAATTATTGTTGTAAGTATTTCTCTTGGTAATTTTTTTTTTAGTGGTGGTGAGAAAATAATCAGTTTAGAATTGAAAGATTCTGGGGTGAGGAAAAGATCGCTGCATTCTATAAGCATTCTCCTCCCAAACTCTCGTATGGTATGCATTCATCTAGCTGGGGAGAGGAAGCTAGCTATGGTTGTTTCACATAATTGCTCTAACCCTCTATTGTTTATTGGAGGTGATGGTTTTGGCAATATATGTAAATTAACATAACAGATTCCTGTTAGGAATTTTACATACACAGTGAAAGAACTACTAAACTGAAATGGAATATAGAAGTCATTTCTTTTTATTTTAAAATTAAAAATAGTTTTAAATTAAAAATAAATGGATTATATGCATGCATTTTCAAGACAAGTTCAGCATGTTTTTTCAAATGAACCTCTTTTTTTTTTTTAATAGATACATTTTAGCATTTATTAAATGCATTATTATATAATGTATCTTTTGATATTTTTTAATAAATATGTGAATAAACCACAACACTAGTTTTGACAAATTCAGACAAAAGACAACCTGCATACCAAGGTTTTGGGCTATGGTCTTCATCATACAGGGGCAGCTATGATTTTTAACATCTTATAAAGGAGTGTGTCATGAAATTGTTTTAAAATATCTAATTACTATATAGTATCAAGTTGAAACATAATAATGAAGATAAAAAACTACCGAAATGTTAATAATAATAATAGTATGATGGGTGAAATCCTCTATAGAATGGGTAGAGATAAGCCACATGAGATGGGGGGGACCCTGGGTTTATGCCATAGAACAAAGAAGTTTTTAAATCTCAATTTACTCATAGATAGAATTAGAAAATTTTATCATGAGAGAGTTGTTTTAGTTGAAGCTTTAAAAATTAAATTAATGGCAAAAAAAGCAAATATTTAGGATTATGTACAAGTTGGAATGCTAAAATTATTGTTTGAACACACAATTTTAATAAGTTTTTATTTCCAAGTGTCAATGTACTGTGTGAAGAATGAAGAACAGTTGAAGAGATCAGTGGTTAGAGAGAGGTGGTTTAAAGGAAAACAATTTGTAAAGTTGAATGTCTCTAAGCTATCAGGAGATAGGTGGTGAAGGGGGAACTGGTTGGTAGGTATTTCATCATTAAAATGAAAGATTAGCGACACATTCTTAGTACAGTAGAACCTCCCTGTAAAGGACACCTAATTGCAGGGTCAAAGTGTCCTTTACAGAGAGGTGGCCTCTTACCAGAGAGTTGCACTAAATAGTAAATCTCATAATTTTGCAAATGAAAACTTTCCTTTGTAGAGAGGTGTCCTCTAGCGTGAGTGTCCTTTTATGGAGGTTGTTCTACTGCATAGATTGTTCCTATGCCTACACCGTTTACTTCTAACTTCTTCTGAGGCTGGCTGGCTTGATTGATTCTTATCACCTGGGAGGCAGAATTTCAAGGATCTGATACGGTCCTTCATAGCAGAGGCTATTATGCTGGTGTGTTAGACCTTCACTAGGACATATTCCCCCCCCCCCCTATGGAGCTTAACATGATTCATTAAACCAGATGTTGCTGATGCTTCACTGTGGTGTGTTGGAAGGCCAGGTGGTCACTTCTTCCACTGTTGGGCATGGTGGGCTAAAAACTCAGACTGACTTTCATTGGTAGATGGGCGGGTATTCCACCATACACCATTTGTAGATGGTGATGCACACCAAGGCATTATGAGATGTTCAAGTTGAAGTCCATGTGGTTTACCCATTTAAGTGCAATTGCATCCTTTCACAGGCAGTTTATTTGTGGATTATTGGTGGTTGTGAAAAGTGCTTCAAAATATCCTGTAGCAGTTAAAATGTATTCTGAATATCACTGTTATAATGAGGTGTGTGATCTGGGATATGAAGATCTGCCTTCATTCATTCTGCCCCGTCTTGACATGGCTTTGGAATTTCTGAAACTGTGTTTGGGACTCTTTATGAATCTGTTTGGTCTGTCCCTTAGTTGTTCTGCTAACAATAGCCCCAAGTAAGGATTCTGGGACAAAATAACCTAATGCTTTTTGGTGCCTAATTTCACAATTGTAGCATCAGATACTATCAGAACATTCATATTGCCATTATACTATGACAGAGCTATTGACAAGAAGTTGATTTATCGATTTGGCTATGCTTTTCAGAAGAGGTTCTTGGCTAGAAAACTAGTTTGAAGGGTGTAAATGGTTGCCCTTCAGTCAAAAGTAGGCAGAGTTCTCATTTAGAACTGAAATTTGTTTTGGGTGGGGAGGAAAACTTTTTCAAGTTAGCTACCATCAATGTTGATGGTGATGTCAAAGAGGGAGTTATTTTTGTCAATAATCTAGAGAGGCTACACATATGTTTTGAGTAATTCTGGTTTCATATTTGTTTGGATTCATTGGTAGATAAACCTTATAGATAATTTTATTAAATGTTTTATGTAGTGGTTAGAAAGTTTTGTGTTCCAGATTGTTTGAGATATTTTAAAAATTTGAATTAGGAGACATGCTAAAAGAAATGGAATATTTGGGTTCTACTTGCCTGTAATATGTTGGCAGACTGTTGCCAGCCAGTCCAAGAGGCCTAACTACCATTGTGTGGTTGCATTATTGGCATGGAAGACCTTAGGTGGGGCCGGCATTAATGGAGAGAACCAGCTCTACACCCAGCACCATTTTCTGCCTATAGTAGATGTGTTAATTTTGATTGAGAGCAGTCTCCAGGAGGCAATTTTTTAAAGATTCATTGTTTTTCATAAAGAAAAAGTTTGTGAACACTTGCCTAATATTCAAGAAATGAAGCCATACACATTTTACTACATTTTTTTTTCTTTTACAAATGTTTACTATTGTCCGTACTACAATAAAAAATATGAGGGCCTGGCTTGTCAGTGATGAACCCTCACAGTGGTTTAGCCAGTTTAATCATCCATACTGCTATGATAGTACATGCATGCATCTAGTAATGTATTGGGCCATTCTGCTTATATACCCAGGATTTGGATGGAATTCTTGGTTAAGGTATTTAAAGGATCTATGGACATTAAGGGACAGTAGAAATATATATAAATATTTTCATTGAGCAATGCTCTTCAGTAAATAATTCACAAAAGGCAGTTAGGCCTTTGAATATAGATGGCACACTATGTTTAAACTTGGCTAATTTAATCAATTCTGTGGTAGATTTGCATGCTCAAAGATTCCCTCTGAGGTGACATAAGCAACTTTGTCAGGTTCAGTAAGTCTGACAAAGTTGACAGGGAGAGTACAATCCATTGAATATTATGGCATAGAAGATGGTGGTTGTAATGCTGGTCTTGCTTGATCTGCTGCAAGATGTCAGCCAGCTTGCTCAGTGCTGATTCCATGGCATTTCTATTATGTCACTCACTAAGTGCTTCTGTTTGTTTCAGCCTATACGAAATGCTGATTTCATTGTTCCTGTGGAAATTGATGGGGCAACACATCCAGTAAGTTTCATTTATTGAATTAATAATTGAAGCTTAATTTGTTCATTTCTCCAGGTATATGTTCTCAAAAGGCCATACGTCGATGACTTTCTGAAGAAGATGGGTGAACTCTATGAATGTGTTCTCTTTACTGCCAGCTTAGCTAAGGTAAGTTGGTGGATTATTTTAGTTATTTATGAGGGTGATTTTGTTTTATTATGATGCATTAGTGCACCATCTGTTATGAAAATTCGAAACTATTAAAGACGCGTATGATTCTTTTAAAAATTAAACAATTGCTACTGCCCTTACTGCAATGGAAAAATTAATGGTGGGGCCAGGCTCATCAGTAGTGAACCCTCTCAGCGGTTTCGTCAGTTTAATCTACCATACTGCTGTTATTTGAATTTTTCAGTTTTCCTTTTAATGGTGATACTGATGCTAAACTCTTGGAATGGGTATTTTAGATCAACTATGTTTATGTCTATTTTATTTGTTGAAAGAAACTCTAGCTACTCAACATTATTCTTCAAAATATATATTTAACTAATTCAAGATAAATATATATATTTTTAAAATCAATTTCTACAATCATTCGAGGGAAGTTAAATTATAATGAAAGGGATGACTGATCAACGATGAATACTTTCAGCAGTTCGTTTAGTTTAATTCTTCAGACTGGTGCAGGTCATTATGAAATTAAAAGTCTGTTAAGCACATTTGTACTAAAATGAACAAATTAAAAAAATTCTGTAATAAATTCTTTCTTTTAAAATCTATAAAATATTGATTTTAAGAGTATTTAGTTTTAAAATTATGAATAATCCAAAAATATTGGTTCCATTATAGTAAGTAAATATAGATGAAAATTTTGCCAGGAGAATAGTGATCTATAAAAAAGGCCACCTTTTCCATCACAATAGGTACCATCTATTGACCACTTCTGTAAGCAAGGCCATAACCCCTGATTTGGCAATTCAGAACTGGAGACCTTGGTTTTGGACAATGGCCCTCATCAGGACTTTGTTGTTTTTGTTAGAGTCCATCAAGTTGAGCTTGACTTCTGGTGTGGTTATATGGAAAAATAATCTCCAAAAAAAATCTGTCAGTGACCATTACTTACAACTCATCTAGTGACTTTCTAGTAGTTTTTTTGACCCCTTCTAGCTAGCTCATTGCAGGTCTTCAATTTTTCCCAACATTTTTTCTAAACCATTTGCTTTCATTATGTGTCCTAAGTAAGTCAGTCTTTGTTTCAATATTTGGGATTCTAGGGATATTACAGGACTAATTTTTATTCATGATTTTTCAGATGCCCCAAAGACCAGCTTTTTTGGTCATTGAGATACAGCTTACACTATACTGATGAGGGCCAACAGCCCAAAATGCGTACATGGTTAGCGTTTCTTGATTAACCAAAAAAGGTTATTTGTCCATTTGGAATAATTAAAAAAATCAACATTTAGTTGCATGATCTAATTGAAAATAATATATATAGGCCCTATACCACTTCACCAACTCTATAACACTTTTTTGGCATAATTATGGTAGGATGCAACATAATTATGGCCGCCCTTATATTGGCAAGGGCTATACTCTGAAACAATGGTATATAGAACTAGGCACTGTCTCAATATCCCAAACTTGTCTTGCATCGTATCCACAGATTCTGTCTAATGGCAAAACATTTTTAAAACAATTATATTACTTTTTTTTTTTCAAAGGGTAAAGCTACCAATTTCCCATATCAATGAGAGAGAATATGCAATTTGCACAAATACAAAAGTGCAATAGGCAGTGGATCCTCAATATAATAGCAGATTGGTTATAACATCATAATTCTAAAACCAAGTTCTAAGTACCAATTGTTTTAACAGTGCATATAACAACAGCATGTGCTCTTATATATAATAACCTAAAATCTTGTTCCAAGTGATGTTGTTATAACAAGGTTCTCAACTGAATTATAAAATGTACACTCCATTTATTTACTCTAATTCTAGACATATCTGTTTGTGCCTATCATGTGACCAAGTCCCTCCCATCTTATCAACCTACTGTTAACATTTGTTATCTCCTCTATTGTAGTATTGTATACTCACAAGTCACACACTAGATATAATTCTGTCACTTCAAGTCTAGATGTGCTTGGAAGATTCCCCAGGAACCAATTAGTACAATACATTAGGAGACCCCCATGTGACTTAGATACTTGCAGAAGTTGGTCTAGATCAGGTCAAGATACAGCGGAACCTCATTATAGTAATCTCTTTTATGACAACAACCCATGGTCATAAAACATCATAAGGTCCCAAATTTTATGTCCCATATTGTTTAACTGGCTATAACTACATAAAATCTTAGTCCCAAGTGATGTTCTTATAATGAAATACCAATGTTCATCAGATGATATTGGAATATTTTAGTGTATTTATTGTATTAGGTATTTATCACAAATGCAAAACATTTCTTTTTTTATAGCCATATCTGTGGCAATTCTATCACATCTATATATACCTTTAGCAAATCATATCCAGAGCTCTTCTTCATACAGCTTGGCATTACATGCCCCTGAGTAAAATACTTTGAACAACTGAACACTTTTGAGAACTATAAATGGGTTGTTTTTGTGTTCACTAATAAGAGGAAAAAACTTATTTGTCTTTGTGCAATATCCTTGTCCCATCTGGTAACCACTTTGTAAAACTTGTTCTTAGGAGAAATGATGGAAAACTTCTTTGGTTCTCATGAAATAATTTTGACTTAACAGCAGGAATTTGAGCCTTCCAGTTCTGTAGTTGCTGCATGTGCATTTTCTCAACACAAGTATGAAGAATACTAAAGATATTACAAATGTGGGTGTGGAATTTGGATTCTAGATGCAATCTATAGGGTAACCAGACCAAATCTTAATAAGCAATATACTGTCAAACCTTTTTAATTCAACACCCCAACCAGTGAGTTTACTTAACCAAACAGGGCTTTGGCACTTTTACGTTAAAAGTTGCTATTTTTTTAAAGTGTGCAGACATGTAGTCCATCTACATGATAAGCAGTTGCTAATACCCCTTCATGATTTTCATCTGTATACCATGTTTACTTGGGATAAGAAGGTTACCAGAAGGGACAAGGATATTGCACAAAGACAAATAAGTTTTTTCCTCTTATTAGTGAACACAAAAACAACCCATTTATAGTTCTCAAAAGTGTTCAGTTGTTCAAAGTATTTTACTCAGGTGCATGCAATGCCAAGCTGTATGAAAAAGAGCTCTGGATATGATTTGCTAAAGGGATATATAGATGTGATAGAATTGCCACAGATAGGGTAACCAGACCAAATCTTAATAAGCAATATACTGTCAAACCTTTTTAATTCAACACCCCAACCAGTGAGTTTAATTAACCAAACAGGGCTTTGGCACTTTTACGTTAAAAGTTGCTATTTTTTAAAAGTGTGCAGACATGTAGTCCATCTACATGATAAGCAGTTGCTAATATCCCCTCATGATTTTAATCTGTATGCCATGTGTACTTGGAATAAGAGAGAGAGAAAGAAAGAAAATACTCAAAAATATAAATTGTGCTATTTATAATCACAAGGTAATAAGACCAAATCCAAATGACTAAACAGTGTTTGGCGTTTCATTAACAGCATTGTTACCACATCAGACATAGTAGTTGTTACCTAAACATCACAGACTATTGATTTACTAGCCGAATGACCCGGGCAACGCCCGTGTTTTACCCGATTGAATGTTTTGATTCAAATACTATTTGCTACAATTATAAATTGTGATCATGTGGCCTAGTGGTCATGGCATCTGCCCGGTAAGCGGAAGGTCGTGGGTTCGATTCCTATCCCTTGACACTTTTTTTATTTTATCCATTCTGACCAAAATCTATCCGTGAACTTCACACAGTGAACTTCACACAGACAGAATAAGGCAATTATATAAGTAGATTTGGATTTTTGCTTTTATTTTATTGTTTCTAATCTATAATTCAAATTGTACCTAATCATGCTATTTATAATATTTTAAAAACATTTTTGTCTGGTAGTATTTGGCCACTACCTAAATTTAGTTACATTTTTACTACAGTGGAACCTTATTATAAATGCCTCCTTTAAAACAGAAGCTTGGTTATAACATTATAATTCTAAGGTCCCAAACCTCAATTGTTTATACTGTGGTTATAACAACTTAAAACCTTAGTGCCAAGCTATTTATTATAATAAATTGAATTTATCCAGAGAAATATTATACCTATAGCATACCTGATTTGAAACACAGCCACATCAACCAATAGTTTATTTTAACTCCTGATGTTTCAGTGACTTCCTGTCATCAGGAGTTAGGTTGAGGTGACTGTTTTTACTCCGAATCAACTTCCAACCAACAATCAAGATGATTTAATATACACTGATCATTTTAAAGCCCCCCAGGTGCCATAATGGTTTCATCGATGAATTCAAAAATCGGGTGGTCAAGCAGGAAATGTGAGTAAAGTGCAATTTCTGTTGCATTCAGTCAATTCATCAGGAAAAAAAATATATGATCCTACATTCAAAAATGTGGATTGCACCAATTTAAAAGAAAATATAATTGGTTTGAAAAAAAGGGCAAAATCTTACAGCCTTAGAAAACTATTAATATATGCTGTTTTATAAGGTTTATACTAGAGAAAGATACTTGGAACTGAATAATTGGATGGTTCCATTTGAGAAAGCCTGTAAAGTCTCTCCATTAAGTTAATGGCATCTAAAGAAGAATTTTGGTAAGGGATCTCTATTTTGCTTCAAAATATTGGTTTATCCCAATACTCTTTGGTCTAAACCGTTGGTTTTCGACCGCTACAACCCGGGTTCGATTCCCGCATTGGGCACTTTTTTCTGATTTAAAAAAAAAAAAAAAATGCTCCAGTGGCTCCTGATTCTTGAAAAAGTCCAACCCCACCAGCAAGTGCAAGTAACCAAACGAGGCTCTGGCACATTTGTAAGTGCAAAGTTGAACTGCTTTTCACATGTGTAGGCCTATGGTGCACTTACAGTAAAAGCAGTCACCTACTTCTACCCACCATGATTGTCATGGCCACATGTACTAGGGATAAGCAAAAAAAAAACTCACTGTATTCTTCAAACAGACTCATCAGCTGTACAATGTTAGCACAGAAGTTATAATTCTATACTTGCATACATATTTGTAAAAGCTTGAAAACATCACAATCCTTTTACTTCTTATTAGCTTTGGGGATTTTTTTTCAATAAAATAATCCTCTGTGTCAATATTAAGATGAAAACATCACATTTCCAGGGATAAGTTCCTTTTTTTTTAAGAAACTTATCCCTTGGATGTTTTCACCTTAGGATTTCTTTTATTAAAAAGAAAAGGACCTTTATAATTCTAAATTTTTAACATGTCAATTCTGTCAATGCTGACATGTAAACATGTTAATTCTTTGGAAATTTTAATTTCTTATATATATATATGCAGTAGAACCTCCATGAGAGGACACTCACACTTGAGGACACCTTTCTACAAAGGAGAGTTTTCATTTGTAAAATTAGAATTTTTACTATTTAGCAACTCTCCGCTAAGAGGACACCTCTCCCTAAAGAACATTTTAGCTCTGCAATTAGGTGTCCTTTACAGGGAGGTTCTACTGTTTATAAGAAATCCTGTGAAAGCTAATAAAAGTTAAAAGTTATATTACTGTTTCAAACTTTATTTATGTTTATTGCAGAAGCTATATGCACTATTATATAGTATAACCTCTTTAATTCAACCAACTATATTTCAACACTTACTATACTTTAAACAAATTACATACTTTAATGGGGGTCGGTGGAAGGCTGGTTAAACCGTTTGGTTTTCGACCACTACGACCCGGGTTCGATTCCCGCATTGGACACTTTTTTCTGTTTAAAAAATATATATAAAAAAATGCTCCAATGGCCCCCCGATTCTTGTAAAAGTCCAACCCCACTAGCGAGTGCAAGTAACCAAACGGGGCTCTGGCACATTTGTAAGTGCAAAGTCGAACTGCTTTCACATGTGGTGCGCTTACAGTAAAAAAGCAGTCGCTAACTACCCACCATGATTATCATGGCCTGTACCACGTGTACTTGGGATGAGCAAAAAAAAACAAAAAAACATACTTTAATTTAGATAGTAAAAAGGCATATATTGGAATAATAGAAAGTCTAAGCCTTTCCATTGTTCTTGCTAGGCGAAGCGCATTGGTACCAAAACTGGTTAATATTGTTCTGAAAATAGAGCCATCCATACTTAAATCATTAGATAGTAAAAAGGCATATATTGGATTGATCTTCAACAGAAAACATATTCTTTTGGATATTGAATTAGTTTGACTATATGTTTTCTAAGAAGCATGCTTATTTATTTCTTGAAAATTGAACTCTGCATATTGGTTGTTGACCTTTGTTTTTGGGGGTTTCAGTACGCTGACCCAGTAGCAGATATTTTGGACAAGTGGGAAGTCTTCCGGTGCCGCCTCTTCAGAGAACACTGCGTCTTCTATCGGGGCAACTATGTCAAGGTGAGGAAGACCCAATGGTTCACATTACTTGCTCCATTGGAACATGATGGGAATGTTTGAACATTGTCAAACAAGGTTGAAAATTTTACCCATTACATAATTTGAGAAAGAAGAGTCAAGATAAAAATGTTACATATAAACAAATCAGATCCTCAAATTGGAAGATATGGAAGCACAAATCTGACTGCAAGTGGTGACGACGTGGGCCTTCCTCCATAAAATAGCTTTAAGGTTAGTCCTGGAACAATTCTGCCATGATCCATAAAGATCACAATGCATAATTTGAAATCTATTTGTCTATCATCTAAATGTCTATAAATGTCCATAAAATAAAAAAAGAAGATTTGTACACATATTTAAACTTGATTTATAATGCAATATTGAGATAACATATTAAAACATAAAAGATCAAATACAAAAGATTAGTTCAAAATATATAAATATTTATTGATTAATTTTTTTGTTTAGTTTTTTTCTCTCTTCACCCCCAAAAATAAAGTATACTTTTAATCAATCCAATATGATTTAAAGTTTTATAAAAATTCTATACCAATATTGCATCAATTAAAAAAAAATTAAGATTGAACATTGATGGCAATTGTTGCTGATACATATACAGCAGAACCTCCATGAGAGGACACCCCTGCTAGAGGACACCTCCATAAAAGACAGTTTTCATCGCCAAAATTACTATTTTACTATTTATCAACTCTCCGGTAAGAGGACACCTCTCTATAAAGGACACTTTTGCTCTGCAACAAGCTGTGTTGGAGAAATGGAGGCTTTGATTACAATGTGCCATATTTACCTTAACATAAATATTCACATTATAAAATTCTCTATTTTGTTGTTTAATAAATATAAGCTTTAGTTTCTTCCATTATTAAATCAGGATCTAAAAAAATAAATCAAAAGTGAAAAAAATTAATCATGATATCACCTCTCATAGATATGTCAATAAAATATTGTAAATGAGAAAAGAATGTTGTCCGTTTAAAATTTGGACCTCAACTTTTTAATCTAACACACATATAATAATATATAATCTCCCATCATGATCCAAATATAAATAGGAACATTTAGTTTTGATAATCCTGCTTTAAATTTATTAAAGTACATCATATATATATATATATATAGTCATACAAATCGAATTTAATTGGCTATAATTCAATACTCACCAAATCATTGGTTTTAAATCCTAACTAGTTGAATTAGAAAATTTATACTTAATATAAAATTCAAATAGTATTATTAACACAAGGTAATAAGACCAAAACCCAAATAAATAGATAGTGTGTGACATTTCGTTAACAACATTGTTACCATCTTCACACAAAAGTACTGAATCATTGTCTGAAGATGGTAACAACGCTGTTGCAGAAACATCACACACTATTTATTTGGATTTGGTCTTATTACCGTGTGTTTATAATCTATAAACCAAATTGTGCCTTATCATCATTATCATTAAAAATAATTCTATACATTTTTCAAACTCCAATAAATTTCAATTCAAATAATATGCAATACCTTTCACAAATGCACTATCCTATTAAATTAGAAACATTGATTTTTAAACTAATATGTTTTGCTTATTGAACTAAAAGCTTTTTGTATAGCTCTGAATATTAGCACAATCTCAACACCCAGACAGATGGCCAAGTTTCCATTCTCAAAGGAAATAAGATTCTGCAATTAGAATATTCCATATGTGAGGGACATTTCACTAGCTGCCATCTTCAGACTAGAACAATGCCAAGTACTCTAGTCTGATGCTAGCAATGCTGCTAGTGCAGGGGTCAGCAACCTGTGGCTCTTTGGATGTGAAGCTGTCTGTAGTATTCGCTTAAATAAAAACTTTATTTGTGGGAGCACTATTTATTATTGGCAAGAAAAACATTTGTGGGTCTTTAAAAACTTAGAAAAATTGTGAATTATAATTTTTGACTCTTCCAACTCAAAAGTTTGCTGACCCCTGTGCTAGTGAAATATCAAATAGAGAATTCTTGGTAGGATTTGGTCTTGTTACTTGATGTGTTCATGTGGGACCAAAAAATAGTTACAATACATAAAAATACAAGTGCTTCAACCATTAGATATGTCAACTTATTGTAAAATTCATGATATTCATAGAGATTTAGTTTCTAGGCTCTCAAAGGTTTTTAATTTTTGATGAACATTATTTTTTCTCTCTAATTTCTAAATCTATTTTCAATTTTCAAAAAATTTCCTCACCAATAATTTTCCTTTTTATATCGGTGACCAAGAAAGTATGTGTTTTTTTAACCTGCCTGTTCATAATATACCTCACCTTAATATGCTTTATTAGGCAAAATTAAGCCAGTGTTAATTTTTATTATTTTTGACATCTGACTAATTTATTTTTAAATTTTAGAAATAATGAGATATATATTTCTTCTTTTTTTTTTTTTAGCCCATCCTGGACATAAATTGTGCATAATTTGTAAATATTTAACTAGTTAATTTTTTGACAAGGTTGCTTCAAAAATTTACATCTGGAATAAGAAATCTTTACTGAAATTAGCTCTCATTCCATCAAGCCTCAAAGTTTCCAAGAGTCAGAGAAAAAAGATTTGGAATCAATTTCAAGTCCTACATGTGTAAAACTCCTTCTCAAGATAATTTACTGTTAGTGCTGAAGCCATCAATTTACATATCTGGAACCAAAGTAAGTGGTGGATATCACAAAGAAAGTGTCCCTAGCTAACGTGCTTGGAGCCATCTTGCTTATTGATCATCGATTTAGGCCATTAATTGATCAGGTATTGATAGCAATGGAAATTGAATAAAACAAAAATCTATTGATTGCCTTTCTAATCTATACTCCATTGATTCAGTGCCACTGCCCAAAGTTGATGTTCTGGGTCTATTGAATCGCAACTAGAATTCCCTTAGAATTTCTTTCCACCAAACAAATTTCTTTGTTTTGCACAACATAGAAATGTTCAAATTGTTTTTCTTAGAAATTCCTGCTGATCAAGGGAAAAAAAGGCTTTTATTGTCTACTTTTTATGAAAAATAAATGTATAGTCAAACACAGTGCTATAGTGTGACATAATGAAAATTATTAATAGATTATAAGAACTTTTGGTATTATGAACTTTTCCTATTGGACAGCCTTTTGGGAAATAGAAAATTCTAGGTTCAGAAAGTGTTTAGATAAAGGTGGAACATTTTTTTAAACTGAAGGGCAGAATATTCTTTTTTAAAAAGGATATTCAAATTTGACGAATGTCCATAAGGTAACAAGACCAAATCCACATAAGTAATTTATATGACACTTCTGTAACAGCATTGTTGCGCCATCTGGTATAAATTGCATTTTTATATTTGGTCTTTATGATTTAAAAAAAATCTCTAATCCAAATTGTATTCTACCACTTTGTTTTTTTTTTTTTTTTTTTTTTTTTTTTGCTTATCCCTAGTACACGTGGTACAGGCCATGATAATCATGGTGGGTAGTTAGCGACTGCTTTTTTTTTTTTTTTACTGTAAGCGCACCACATGTCTACACATGTGAAAGCAGTTCGACTTTGCACTTACAAATGTGCCAGAGCCCCGTTTGGTTACTTGCACTCGCTGGTAGGGTTGGACTTTTGCAAGAATCGGGGGGGCCATTGGAGCATTTTTTTTTTTTTTTTTTGTAAAATGTGTAAATATATGCAAGGGGCAAAAAGTAACTGCAATTTTTCTCCACCCATATTTTAGAATTTATTTATTCAAACACAGCATGAACTTTCTTGTGTGGTTGCCCAATAGATGATTTATATTATACAGACATAAAACATCTTTAGGTTCCAAATGTGACCTTTATATGACAATTTTTTGTAAACTAAATTTTTCTAAATTCATTACAGAAAAACACAAGGTAATAAGACCAAATCCAAATAAATAAATAGTGTGTGATGTTTCGGTAACAGCGTTGTTACCATCTTCAGACAAAAGTACTGGATGATACTGGATTCAGTACTTTTGTCTGAAGATGGTAACAACACTGTTACCGAAACGTCACACACTATTTATTTATTTGGATTTGGTCTTATTACCTTGTGTTTATAATCTATAATCCAAATTGTGCCTTATCAATTTCATTACAGAAAGTAAAAAATATTTAAGGAGGCATATAAATTTTATTGTTAGTGTACCCTTGTAGGTGCATCGTATTGAATTATAGATGAGATATAGACATTTTAGATTGTAATAATTGTCTGCTTTTAGAAACAACTAGGCAATTGCAAATGAACAATTTGTGCCTACTCAAATAGGTCTAAACTGGGTTCTGCAAGAAACAATTTAGACCATTAGCCACCCAGCACACCATTCTGGTGTTTCACAAAACAATGACTAATGTACCAGACTCTCAATTATTTTTAGCTCCCTTTTTTGTACTTTAGAATATGGATATTTTGGCAATGGAATAGTTATGATAAAGATTTTTTCTTTTATTATAGAGTCAACTCTCGCTACTACCTCATTTGTGACTAGGTCGTTATAACCATGTTGTGTTGTTATAAAAGAGGCCTTTATAATTTTTTTTGCTCCTCCCTCGTACATGTGGTACAGGCCATGATAATCATGGTGGGTAGAAGTAGGCGACTGCTTTTACTTTAAGTGCACCATATGTCTACACACATGAAATGCAGTTCTCTTTGCACTTACAAATCAATCCAGCCTCAAATTATGATCAGAGGTTTCACTCTTCAGAGGTTTTCATAAATATTTGATAATAATTTTAACATCTCTAATGGGAGGTTTCACTCTTCAGGGATTTTCATAAATATTTGATAATGGTTTCAGCATCTCTAATGGGAGGTTTCACTCTTCAGGGGTTTTCATAAATATTTGATAATGGCTTCAGCATCTCTAATGGGAGGTTCCACTCTCCAGGGGTTTTCATAAATATTTGATAATGGATTCAGCATCTCTAATGGGAGGTACCACTCTTCAGAGGTTTTCATAAATATTTGATAATGGTTTCAGCATCTCTAATGGGAGGTTTAACTCTTCAGGGGTTTTCATAAATATCTGATAATGGTTTCAGCATCTCTAATGGGAGGTTCCACTCTTCAGGGGTTTTCATAAATATTTGATAATGGTTTCAGCATCTCTAATGGGAGGTTTCACTCTTCAGGGGTTTTCATAAATACCTGATGAATGGTTTTAACATCTCTAATGGGAGGTTCCACTCTTCAGGGGTTTTCATAAATATTTGATAATGGTTTCAGCATCTCTAATGGGAGGTTTAACTCCAGGGGTTTTCATAAATATCTGATAATGGTTTCAGCATCTCTAATGGGAGGTTCCACTCTTCAGGGGTTTTCATAAATACCTGATGAATGGTTTCAGCATCTCTAATGGGAGGTTTCACTCTCCAGGGGTTTTATAAATATTTGATAATGCTTTCAGCATCTCTAATGGAAGGTTTCACTCTTCAGGGGTTTTCATAAATATTTGATAATGGTTTCAGCAGCTCTAATGGGAGGTTCCACTCTTCAGGGGTTTCATAAATATTTGATAATGGTTTCAGCATCTCTAATGGGAGGTTTCACTCTTCAGGGGTTTTCATAAATACCTGATGAATGGTTTCAGCATCTCTAATGGGAGGTTCCACTCTTCAGAGGTTTTCATAAATATTTGATAATGGTTTCAGAATCTCTAATGGGAGGTTTCACTCTTCAGGGGTTTTCATAAATATTTGATAATGGTTTCAGCATCTCTAATGGGAGGTTTCACTCTTCAGGGGTTTTCATAAATACCTGATGAATGGTTTCAGCATCTCTAATGGGAGGTTTCACTCTTCAGGGGTTTTCATAAATATTTAATAATGGTTTCAGAATCTCTAATGGGAGGTTTCACTCTTCAGGGGTTTTCATAAATATTTGATAATGGTTTCAGCATCTCTAATGGGAGGTTCCACTCTTCAGGGGTTTTCATAAATATTTGATAATGGTTTCAGCATCTCTAATGGGAGGTTTCACTCTTCAGGGGTTTTCATAAATACCTGATGAATGGTTTTAACATCTCTAATGGGAGGTTCCACTCTTCAGGGGTTTTCATAAATATTTGATAATGGTTTCAGCATCTCTAATGGGAGGTTTCACTCTTCAGGGGTTTTCATAAATATTTGATAATGGTTTCAGCATCTCTAATGGGAGGTTCCACTCTTCAGGGGTTTTCATAAATACCTGATGAATGGTTTTAACATCTCTAATGGGAGATTTCACTCTTCAGGGTTTCATAAATACCTGATAAATGGTTTTAGCATCTCTTGCTAAAGGGTACAAGGGTTTGCACAGTTTACATAAATACCTTGAATGTAAACTAGTCAGAGGAAGCAGGGCCTCCTAAAAATAAGCAATATCCAATTGATATCTCCCAACTTTTCGCCTTTTATGCCCAGTATGTATTTTTTTAGCTAGAGCATTATCATGCTGCATTAGAGAGCTAAATTTTTCAATTTATTTTATTCCAGTGTAATGTGCGAATGTGCACCATTTTAAAAATTTGTTTTGCATGCAAAATTGGAAGCATACAATTAATGGTAATGGTATTTGGAAGAATACTTCTGTTAGATATTTTCAGCCGATCCAAAGCATTGCTACACAATCCAAACATTTTATTACATTTACCCCTGATACTCTTGTATCAGGATTTTAAAAGAAATTCACATATTTCATATTTTCATCTTAATTGAAAAGTGATTTTCATCTAGGCTTCAATTAATTTTAGTTATTGTTCAAATATAAAAAACCCCAGTACACACGTACACAAGATGACAAACATAAATATGGTTTGAAATTTTTAAATATTCAGATTTTTTAAAACTGCTATCTTACCTGCTATATTGTTTACACTCTTGATAGCAGTGCTAACTATTTAAGAACACACATGCTGTGATATTTTCCCTCATTCACTCTTTATCTGATGATGGTAGCAGCACTGTTACCGAAATGTCCCACACTAATTATTTAGATTTGGTCTTATTACCTTTTATTCCCAAACTATAATCCAAATTGTACCTTATCACAGAAGAAATCAAATAATTAAATGAGCACCATTCCTGGCACATTACTTTAGAAAAATTCACACAAAAAGAGAGAGTTCATTTATTTGGTCTTTAATATTTGAAAAAAAAAAAGAATATAAAATCATGTGAAAATATTTTTTTTAATTGAGAGACAATTGGTTCTATTTTTTTTACATTTCTTCTTCAGGGTGGGCCCATAAGTTGTGAACCCTTTTTATTTTTTAATAAAAAATTAAAAGGCAAACTATAATAAAATATAGTTTTTCATTCTAGTTTGCCTTTTAATTTTTAATTAAAAAATCTAAATTTTCAGGACTTATGCACCACTCTGTATAATAGAACCTTCCTGTAAAAGACACCTAGTTACAGAGCCAAAGTGTCCTTTAGGGAGAAGTGTCCTCTTACTGGAGAGTTGCTAATTAGTAAAAATAGCAATTTTGACCATGAAAACTGTCCTTTGATAAGAGGTGTCCTCTAGTAAAGTGTCCTCTTAAACTTTCTCACTGTATCAGGATTCTATTTTTCAAACTCAATGGTCAATAAACTTGAGGTTTTCTGTTTAAATAAACCTTAATAAACAACTAAGCTAGATCATAATAAAAGAAAATAAGACCTAATCCAAATAATTTATTAGTGTGTGACGTTTCTGCAACAACATTGTCGCCATCATCAGCTTTTGTCTGATGATGGCGACAATGTTGTTGCCGAAATGTCACACACTAATAAATTATTTGGATTAGATCTTATTATTATTATAATCTATTATTAAAATATTATTATAATCTATAATCCAAATTGTGCTTTATCATAAGCTATATCATTTTTGTGTCACCATTAAATTTTCATTGACACAAAGGATAACTAGTCTTATTTTATTCAGTAAAAGTACAGTATAACCTCTTCAGCCATTTTTCAAATCCCCTCCAAAGTTTCCACTTAAACCAGCTTTAATTCAACAGGGATCGTCTATCCCTTGGCGTATTGAATTGAAAAGGTTTGACTGTCTATTGTAAATTTTTCTTTCTTTGAATATGCAACAATATGAAAATGCATTTTTGATTTGATAATTTATATCCTTTCAGATTTATTTAATAAAAAAGTGGAGGGGTAATCTTGAGAACTCTTAAAATTCCTATGTAAAATTTTATTTTAAAATGATTTTGAAAGATAACTTTTGTTAATATACTATTTAGATTATCACTAAAAAATTCAGAGGGTGAAAGACAACACACTTAAGTATTCTATATATCATATTTATTACAGAATATAACAATGCTATTATGGAAGCATTGCATGTAGATATATTATAGGTGTGGTCTTATTCTAGATATATTTCTTTATCTAACTCAAATATTAAATAGTAATTTGTACTTTGAATTATGATCATTCTTATTCTTAGGCTTCTCATTTATATTTTATCAACATTTTTTTTTTTTTAATTCAAAATTTTAATGAAAGTTGATTTGTTTGTAGGATCTAGATCGACTTGGCCGAGATCTTCATAAAGTAATCATCGTGGACAACTCTCCTGCCTCATACATTTTCCATCCTGAAAACGCTGTAAGTATATTGAGTAATGGTGTGCTTTTGCAATATCCCTAGATGTGGCGATGTGTTATGTGTTCAATATCCTTAGATTTTGCAAGGTGTTATGTGTGCAATTTCCCTAAACTTGACAATGTGTTGGGCTTGCAATATCCCTAGACATGGCGATGTATTATGTGTTCAATTTCCCTAGACATGGCAATATGTATTATGTGTTCAATATCCCTAGATTTGGCAAGGTGTTATGTGTGCAATTTCCCTAAACTTGACAATGTGTTGTGCTTGCAATATCCCTAGACATGGTGATGTGTTATGTGTTCAATATCCTTAGATTTTGCAAGATGTTATGTGTGCAATTTCCCTAAACTTGACAATGTGTTGTGCTTGCAATATCTCTAGACATGGTGATGTGTTATGTGTTCAATATCCTTAGATTTTGCAAGATGTTATGTGTGCAATTTCCCTAAACTTGACAATGTGTTGTGCTTGCAATATCTCTAGACATGGTGATGTGTTATGTGTTCAATATCCTATAAGAAGAGAGACTTTTTGTAACACTCAGTTTATTCTGTAATAACCTTGGCTCAGCTTCACATTGCCTTTACCCAGTGCATTAAGTAGCTAGAGAGTCTTACCTGTTCACTTCCAGGAATTCTAACATAAGCTGTTGGCTTGTAGTTGCTTTATTGATTCCACAATACTCTTGAGGAGAAGCAAACTTAAAGGGTGTAAATGGCTTCTCTTGGTCCGAGTAGATCATTTTACTGGGTGCACTTTGATGTTGATGTTATTGAGAGCACTATCTATTGCTGGAAATCCTTATTTGTAAACTGAAAAGGCTTAGCATGGGGGGAAGAGAAATTTTAATGATTTTATTATTTTAAATAGCACACTATCATTGCCAGACAATTCAGTTTGTCTATCATCACTCTAAATGGTTATTTATTTATGCTTATGAGATGATATGATCATTTTTGACAATGATCTGGACGCCAAGAGCTTTGACCCTAGGTTTTATGTTTGTGATTAATGGTTGGAAAATAGGTTAGTTTATTGATTATTTTATGTGGTGGGAGTAGAAGCTTTTGTATTTAGAATTGATTGGGGCGTTTAAAAGATTGGAATTGTAAGCTACAATGTGAGGAGTGGGGCCTTTGAGTCTTTGTGTTCTTGATAATAATTTAAAATAAAATTGCCTGGAAGGTGTTCTTTGGGAAATTTAATCTATTTGAAATTTATTTTGAGAAATAGATTTTTAAGCTGAGTTCTAGTATAAAATTTGAGTTCTGCAATGTGTATTTGAATAAATACCGGTGATTTGTGACCCCACTGGCTCGGAATTCTGTCATTTTGGATAGGTTCTTTTACTCTCATTGTCCAGTCTGGGACAACATATTCCTTGTTGGATTATTATTATTTTTTTTTTTTAGAATTCTGAAACTTTTTTTTATCTTTGTGTTTCATGTTGTCAACATGTCTTTTAAAGTGAGAACAGGGTCAAGTGTGATACCAAGGTATAGTGTCTGAGCATGAGAGGACAGGAGTTATAATACATGATATTTAGGGTTCAATGGCAAAGGTGATTGTTAAAAGTTATTGGTGATGTTAATAGAGTCTCAGTTTTGTGTTATTTTTTATAAATTTTCATAACCTTGTTTAGAGAATGTTCTGTATGGGAAAGGTTGTTTTAGGGCAAAGATATTGTTGATTGTGTCATCCTACACAGAGGGAAATTTTAGCTGGTGATTTGATGGTCTGTCAATCATTCAGATAAATGTTGAAGAGAATAGTAGAGGTGTCCTTTAGCATGAGTGTTCTCTCATGGAGGTTCTACTGTATATATATAGTCTTTGTTCAACTTGAATTTTCTGAATTGTCCGTATATGTACACTTAATAAATTATGCAATTGAAAAGCGTCCATTGTTTGGAGGTGTCTGCTAGCACAAAAGTATTTTCAATGGAAGGATGATTTTGTTGGTAAAAACTGTCCGTTGTAAGGGAGGTTCTACATTATACACACAAATTTATATAATTCAAGTAATGAAACCAATCTTCTTTTCTCACATCAAATGCCACCGCTCCATCAACCCATCAGAAAGTAATTGGCCTTGGGTAATAGCAATTAATTAATCTAAAAAATAATCACTTGTCAACTACACCTTTATGCCTTCATCATTGCTCAAGGAGAAATGATCAAGAAAATATTTCCTTTACTATAAGGGGGGGTCGGTGGAAGGGTGGTCTAAACCATTGGTTTTCGACCGCTACGATCTAAGATCAAATCCCATATTGGGCACTTTTTTTCTAATTAAAAAATTCCCCAATGGCCCCTGATTCTTGCAAAAGTCCAACCCCACCAGCGAGTGCAAGTAACCAAACAGGGCTCTGGCACATTTGTAAGTGCAAAGTCGAACTGTTTTTCACATGTGTAGACATGTGGTGCACTTACAGTAAAAGCAGTCACAAACTTCTACCCACCATGATTATCATGGCCTGTACCACGTATACTAGGGATAATAATACATTAGTTCCAAAGTTATTTGTTGGTTGGAAGTTGTGCATAAAAACACAGCCACATCAACCAATAATATATTCAACTCCCGATGTTTCAATGACCTGCTGTCATCCTCTCAGGGGAATGATTAAATTCCAGAACTAGGATTCAAAATAATCATTCCCCTGAAGAGAGTGACACTGAAACATCTGGAGTTAAATAAATTATTGGTTGATGTGTTTTCTGAATAAATGCATTAATTAAGCTCTTTTCTTTTAATTGATATTTATATATTTGGAACTCTTGTGCATTTTTTTTTTCAGGTGCCTGTCAACTCCTGGTTTGATGACATGGGGGACACTGAGCTCCGAGACCTCATTCCATTCTTCGAGCAGCTTAGTAGGATGAACAATGTATATAGCATCCTGAGGCAGCAATCATGTATGAATAATATCAACTACGTTAATGGCAATGGCCAGTCGTCTGCAGGCTCATCCTAGCAGCTGAGTTGGGTGAAAAATGTTATAGACTAGAATTATTTTTATACATCCAAGAGAGCCATGCCAGAACAATTTTCACAACTTGTTCAATGCATAAATCATTGGCCTTTATTTTGTTGATTGTTATTATCACTTTTTTTTTTTCATTCCCCAAGATTGAGTAGCTAATTTTTTTTTTTTCAAAAATTTTACTCTGCATTAATTTTTAGCATTTTCATTTAATTTTGTTGCTTGAAGTCATTTTTTTTAATTAGGACTTGTTATTTGTTTTTTTTTTTTTTCAATATATTCGCTATATATATCTCTCTCTCTCTATATATGAATTTCTCACTATCTGTCAACAATTGGACAAATCAGCTATTTTTCTAATTGGTATATTGAGCTAAACATTTGGTATGTTAGAGCTATTTAAATTCCAAAATAAAAACTAATATTTTGGGTCGGAATTTTTTTTCTTTTACAATGTAATGACAGATATATTGTTTTAATTATTATATTGTTATTTTATAGGATGGCTTAATATATATATATATTCCCCATTTTATATTTTATGTATGGATCAAATTATCAAACTGTATATAGATTTTATATTATTCCCTACAATTATTATGCTCAAATTAATGTTTTTTTAAAATAATATTTGAAATTGCACTGTACAGATTTCTCAAGAGGCCTTCAATTATATACCTTGATGATATCTTTACTGTGCCACTAAATTTTTTTGGGTTTTTTTTATGACAATAAAAATAAATAAGTAAATCTTTCAAATTATGTGTTTATTTTCTCCAACCATCATATTCCTAACAATGGACAGTACTAGGAAGATTTTCTGCTGTTGATTTTGTAATTAGAGTTATATAGAATTATTAACTGTTGCTTGAGGTTGGTATACATGAGTATGTTTTTTGATATTGCATTTGTGGCAAAAATAATAAAAATAGTTCAAATCAGAATTAAATTTAATTGAGCTTAAGGAATGTATAAAAAACAGAATTTGATAAAGTACTACCTGACTTAAGGCGAGTAGAATAAGGAAAACAAAATATTATTTACATAATTACAAAAGGTTTGAGCTGAGCCGGCCAACGGGAAACAACAACAATAGGCTTATATAGAGAAAGTGGTGATGTCTGGCGGTCGATCCAACAAAGTAGTTTTTTATTCTAAAAGTTATAATTTTAAAATAAAATAATTTTTATATAATATATACGTTATAAAAAAATGAGATTTCTGTTGATTTTGGAATATTTTGAGGATCATGCTATGGTTTTTTGATCAGAGATTTCTTTAACCCGGCAGCGGTCGCGCCCTCTTTTATACCTTGAAAGGTCGCGGTGGGTAAAATTTACCCACTTTTAAAAACCTAAATAAATCGAATATTCGTTTTAATATTTTTATGGTATTCTATGTTAGAATAATGATTTGTCTATTAAATATCTTTTCATAAAATCCTGCGATATAAAAATCATATTTTATTAATAACAAATCAAAATATCTAATATTTATGATATATTTGACTATATTTTAAAAATAAAATATATATTGAAGATAGGTTATAAAATATAAATTTGTATGAAAGTTATCACTTCCTCCCATAGAAATTAGGACTTGTTTCGCACTTTATGGCATTCTTGATAAGTTATTACAGAGTGTTCCTTACACAAAAAAGCAAAACAGTACTGGCAATATTGAATAGTTTTTCTGTCCTTTTTTTCTTTCTGGTATTTCTTGCATCGATGTCTTTCTCCTATTTTTGGCTTTTTAGATGGACCAGGCTCTAACAAATTAAAAATATCTGATGCCTTTTCCTTCATTTCACATGGCATTCTTCCGCTTACTGTGCAAACTTTGACCATCTCTTCAATGAGATCTAAGGATAAGGTTTTCAAAAAATGACGTCTTGATTTAACCTTTGATGCATTGCCCATTTTCAAAATGAATTATCTGGGAATTTATTGCCCCAATATTTAAAAGTGAATAAAAAATAACCATGGGCCATCTTCTTGAATTCATAGCACAGTTATATGTAGCTGTCATTTCGTCCATCATATCTACACCACCCTTTGTCATATTATAAAACATTATCATCTCTGGCTTTTCCAATTCTCCTGTTGAATCATCTATGTTTGCATTGTGATACAAAGTTGGAAGCATAAGTACAACTTTATTCTCTTTTGGCTTGTATGAAAGAAGTGTCATTTCACTTTGAAAGCCAAAAACACTAGTGTGTACATTTCTACCTCTGCTGATGACAAACTCCGAGGGGATTTCCTTTTTATTTCTTTTTAAAGTACCAACAATTGTTAGTCTATATTGGTGCAAAAGTTTTAGAGCTAAGGAATAACTGGTGAACCAGTTATCCATTGTTACATTGCTGCCAGTTCCCTTGATTGACTCACACAATCGTTCCACAACGTCACTTGGACTGTTGCTGACATTGTAAGGACCTTCAGGGTTTTTTCCTGAATAAATCTCCAAGTTACAAGTATAAAACATTTTTGAATCCACGAGAGCAAATAAATCTATTCTATATTTATTGTGTTTACTCGGAATATACTGCCTAAAGTTGCATTTCCCTCTGAAAGCGTCAAGCTTTTCATCCACTGTTATATATTCCGAAGGAGAATAGTGCTTTTGGCAATTTTTTACAAAATATCAAGAATCATTCTCACAGCTGCTAATTTATCTTGATGAGGTCTTTCATTTCTTGTAGCTTTGTCATCAAAACGAATTACTCTGAGAAGAAATCGGAATCTGTTTTCAGACATAGCTATTCTACACAATCCAGTACTATCTCTTGCCCATGCATCATCTGTATTCAATTTATTTGCTTTCATGATACCAAGAAAGTAAATAATTCCCAATAAAGCTTTAATTTCATGTAGGTTTGTCAAATTAGCATATCTTTCTCTGCTATAGTTCTGCTGAATATTTCTAATGTAAATGCTTGTATTTGTAACTATGCATTCAAGTAGGTTGTCATCTATAACGAGATTCCAACAATCTAATATTGATTTAGCATTTTTTGCTTCCCCTTTACCTTGGTAGATGGGTGATAATATTTTCATTGCGAGTTCGAACATTTTTTGGGGGAAGAGATTTCTTCCATTTTGTCTTTTGGTCCTTTCCTATATAGTAATTGAAGCTTGGATCCTCATTGTTTTCTTCTTCTGATAACACAGGTCTACAAAACTCAAAGTAGTTGTACCTTATAGCATATATATATCGGGATTCAGAGAAAAAACTCTGAGAGATATTTGATGCACAGGGATATTTATCACTGTGCATCAAATATCTCTCAGAGTTTTTTTCTGAATCCCGATATATATATGCTATAAGGTACAACTACTTTGAGTTTTGTAGACCTGTGTAATGTATACTGTTCAGTGTCTGTACTCCAATTCCTATATTATCATCAGTTTCTGATTCCTCATCATCGGGATTTGGAATATTACTATCATCACGAAGAAAATCAGCATTTGAAAGCATTTTATGTAAAATAATGTTTAAAAAAAAAGGAAATAAAATATAAATCCTACCTTATTGTTGGAAGAGAGAGAATAGATTGTATTATTGCACTTGGGGCAGCAAACCAAACAACAAGAAGCCAGAAAGTAACCCGAAACTTAATTACGCAAACCAAAACCAAAGGCGATAAAAGGTCACGCTGGGTAAAAATTACCCAATGACGAGAATTCAATAGGTCGCGCTGGGTAAAATTGACCCAAACATGCTAGTAAAATGAATAAATGTAATAAAATATTAAAATTATAGGTTTATTATAATAATATTTAGATAGATTTAGAAAGGTACTGAGAATATATTTTAAATATATGCGAGGGTGAGTAGAAAAGTAAGGTCTTCTACGAGATAATTTCCGAACGCGCGTTGCTAGGTGAAATCCGACAACACCGCTGCCTTCCTTGGTTCCCCCTTTACTGTCTAGTACCTTCCAGGTGACTTTGGGATGCTCAGTCGCTGTCTGGCAGCCGTTCGTGATGGAGCTTCCCCTTAGCTCTCCCGCCAAGTGCGAGTTGCGCTCAGTTATACGCTTTTTAAATGCGAAAAATAATTCTCCGGTCGAAATTCACCGTCAGTTAGTGGAAGTGTATGGTGAGAAGTGCATGGACATCAAAAATGTGCGGAAATGGTGCCGGGAGTTTAACGAGGGGCGGATAAACGTCCACGATGAACAGCGGTCTCGGCGGCCGAGTTTGCCGGAATCAACCATGGCTCGAATCGACAAAATGGTGCGCGCAAACAGGCGGATAACCCTTGAAGAGATCGAGGATGGCCTGAATGAAGATTGCAGCCACTTCTCCGTGCATAAGATTGTGTCTGAGACCCTCGGCTACAGAAAGGTGTCCGCCAGGTGGGTCGACAAGTGGCTCAAAGAGGCGGCGGGAGAGTGGTACAACACCGGAATTACAAAGTTGGTTGACAGGATGAAAAAAGTGATTGAGCATCAAGGCGACTATGTATAAAAATAGCAAAGTGTCCAACCTTTCAAATGATGTATAAAAAGTTGTGATTAAATGTGTTTTTCTATGAAAAAAAAATAGGAGACCTTACTTTTCTACTCACCCTCGTATATTTTTTAATACATTAGAACTTGGATAATTCGAACTTCTTTAATTCGAAAACCTCTTTAATTCGAATATTTATCTTGGTCCCTAGAATTTCCTATAAATAGAATTTCCGTTTTTAATTCGAATTTTTGGATAATTCGAATTTTTTCATGGTCCCTTGGGGTTCGAATTATCCAAGTTCGACTGTATAGAAATATTTTCTAAAAGTTCCTTCTGGGTAATTTTTACCCATTGCGACCGCTTACGGGTTAATTGAGCTAAGGAATATATATAAAAAACATAACTTTATAAAATTAGTGCCTGTCTTAAAGCGTAAGAATAAAAAAATTAAAAACTTATTTACATAATGTACAAACAGTTTGAGCCGGCCATCAGGAAACAACAACAATCGGTTTTATAGGGGAAGTGTGACCTCTGGCGGTCGATTTAGCAGAGTATTTGAATCTAGGAAATATAATTTCAAATAAAATAATATTTAATATAACATATATATATTTTAAAGAGACAGAGGCAATTTTGTTCACACTTGGTTATCTCGTGTCTTCAATAAAAGTCACTATGTATCAAATATCTCTTTCAAAGTTATTGTCTGAATCCCGATATACATGCTGAAAGGTACAACTTCCTTAAGTTTTGTCCATGAATGTATTTTTTTATTACAACAAAAAAGAGCTATCAATTGAATAAATTTGAGTTCTATATATTGAAGAATCAAATCTGTGTGGTTAAAAGAGAACAACACTGAATATTATTAAGAATTACTTTTTTTACATAAAAAGATTTTGATATACTATTTTTATATACAAGGTGTGTATCAAGTAAATTGGGAATAACAACCACAATGGAATTTTAACAGAAATTTTTTGCAAATAAAAATATAAAAATTGAAAGAAAAAGTAGTAGATAAAAGGATATAATTTTGATTTATTCAATAAAGTTTCCATTATTGGCTATGACAGGGTATTCAGAGAGTGCTGTTGATGAGGGAGGATTGTAATCTTGGTATTTCCTAGAAACCTGTCACATCCAGGTATATCCAGAAACAATTTATAAATGTGTTTATAGATTTTTGTTAAATTTTAGTAATAAAAACTAATAACAATAGCTTCAGGTTGAGTTATGCCTTGAAACATGTATCACATCTGATTATAAACACTTAGCAAGTTTTGGCTAGTGAGATGCAGGCATCCCACCAACCCCATAATTAGAAACTGTACCTTCTATACACCAGTCTGTGCGAGGTAAATGCTGGCCCACTGCACAACATCTAGAAAACAGAATGCTATAATGAGGTTCAACTGTATGTGGGGTGGTTGCGTGCGTGTTGGTGTGGCTTGTGGAAAGGCCGTTGATAAAATTATAATTACTTTTATAAAATAAATTTATTTATTTGAAGCCCCAAAATATATAGAGGAAAGAAGTAACAGGCGCTGGAAGCAAGCCTTGTTGTTCAAACGATGCGCATGCCAAGAGTCCTGGAGGCCGCCCGTGCATGCATAGTGAGGTGTTCTCCCAGCTCACGCTTGCCGAGGCGTAGTGAGGCCGCCACACTACTGCCCATATGTGTAGTGAAGCTTTGTCCCAGTTCGCGCTCGCTGAGGCAAAGTGTGGTCGCCACATGTATATATGTGGTAACCGAGAGGACAATCAAGTGTAGAGAGCTTTCTAAAAACCTCTCTGCACCTTGGAAGACCTTTCACAGAGTACAGGCAATCATGGTTGAGGCAGAATGGAAGACTTGGGATGGTTCGCACAAAGAATGAAGGACACAATTGCACTCAGAAAAGTTCGATGCACAGAAAGAGTTGAGCTAGCAGAGAAAGATGGAGATTTTTAAATGAAGAAGATTGCTTACTCGTCTATGGTGGCATCAGAGAATCGACTGACAAGGGCTCACACAGACTTGGAAGTGGCGATGCATTTCCTGCTTTTTTGCAGGAGTTTATATAGTCTCAAAGGCGGATGTACGGGGCCTTCGTCTGTTGCAATACTGGGGTCCCAAGAATAAGATGTCATCGTACCCTCTTTATGACCTTCTGGAACCTTCTTACAACTTTAAGCCTTGTTCCTACGTGTTGTTGGACTTCTATATCTCACTTTCTGCTATTTAACTCAACTCTTCTTCTATTACACAGCTTTATTTTATTATCTCCAGTTTGTACAGAGTACATTACATATTGTGATGCAATGATTCACGTATAAAATGTGTACAATTATTTACAGAGGTGTTTCTATTATACAACACGTTTTTTATCATATATTCTTGTTATATTACACCAATAAAAGGGGTTGTTTATTCAAATCTATATATATAAAAATGAATGTATGTGTGTCTGTTTGTCCTTTATGCCTGACCAAACCACTCATTGGAACGCCATGAAACTTTGGGAAGTTATTTAGTATAGTACTGGGAAGGTTTCTAGCAAATAAAATTTTTGAAATAACTTTTGGCTTTAAAATAATCAAGATAAATATTCTAATTTATCTGTTATAATTCAACAATCTGCTCTAAATATTATCATGATGATACGATGATTTTGTAATGTAGAAAATTAGGAAAGACAAAATTCAGAATGACACGGCAATTTATTTGAGACAAGAATAATGATACAATTCCAAGGCAAGATACTATTCCTTTAACTTCCAATTACCGAGGGAACCAATTAATATTGATTTTATTCAACTTATCGAGTATTTTTCAAGGGACCGGGAAAAAATGATTCGTTAGACAAACCTTTACTCGGGTAAAACCCGGGCGAAGCCGGGTACGTCCATACAAGAATAATGATACAATTCCAAGGCAAGATACTATTCTTTTAACTTCCAATTACCGAGGGAACCAATTAATATTGATTTTATTCAACTTATCGAGTATTTTTCAAGGAACCGGGAAAAAATGTTCACTTTATCGAGAGATTTGTTAGACAAACCTTTACTCGGGTAAAACCCGGGCGAAGCCGGGTACGTCCACTAGTTATTATATATATTTTAGTTGTTATATATTACTAGAACATATATTTGGTCTTATTACCTTATATTTGACTGAAATTTTCCATTAGAGATCAAGCATCAGATCCCTATAATTTTTGTCTATCCCTAGTACATGTGGAACAGGCCATGATAATCATGGTGGGTAGTAATTGGGGACTGCTTTTACTGTAAGTGCAACACATGTCTTCACTTGTGGAAAGCAGTTTAACTTTTGCACATACAATTGTGCTAGAGTCCCATTTTTTTTTTTTAACTAAAAATGGTGGGAAGCCATTGTAGCAATTTTTTTAATTATAAAAAAAAGTGCCTAATGCAAAATTAAATCCTGGGTCGTGGCTGTCGAAAACAGATTATTTATACACCTCATCCAATGACTCCTATAATACAAAGAATATAAATAAGCTTAATGTCAAAATATAGTTCATAAAGAAAAATGAACCGATAGAATGACAAAATATCAAAATAATGTACAGTCGAGCCTCTATGAGAGGGCACTCATGCTATAGGACACCTCTCTACAAAGGACACAGTTTTCATTTTCAAAATTACCATTTTTACTATATAGCAACTCTCTGGTAAGAGGACATCTCTCTCTAAAGGACACTTTGGCTCTGCAATTAAATGTCCTTTACAGAGAGGTGTTCTAATGTATTAATAAAAAAGAGAGAGAGAACTTCTGAGAATTGAACCCATGATCTTAGGTAAACACAATTTTGATGCTCAATGCAACCATTGATCTAAAAAAACACTGCACACTGATTAGCTAATTAACTCTATGCAGGCAGGTTGCAGTCACCATAAGAAAATAAAACTTAATTCAAATAAATTAATAGTGTGTGACGTTTTGGTAACAGCATTGTTACCATTATCAGACAAAAGAATCAGCACAGCAACCAAGTAGTTGGAAGATCGAAAATACACCTTCAATTTCAAGATCTTAGACGACGAAAAGTGCCAAAGGAGGAGCTCCCACTAATCCAGGTAATCCTTCCTAAAACTGCAAAGAACAAAGAAATCTACAATATCACAGACCTCTGTGACATGAAGTACAAAGTTGAGGCCTACAGGGCCCCCAAAGGTCCCGGCCAATATCACAGGTGTCAAAACTTCGGGCACTCCCAGTTTGAATGTAGGGAAACTCCCAAATGTGTAAAATGCTGAGAGAACTATTTTACATCCAAAATCACCAAGGAAAAACAAGTCCCACCAAAATGTGCAAATTGCCAGGGACAGCATACGGCAAGTTGGCGTGATTGCCCACTATACAGAAATATGAATAGAGTGCCCCAAACACAAAATATTAAGAAACCAACCCTCAATGCACAAAAAGAACAGTCTAACCCTAAAGCTCCAAACTCTTCATGCCACTATTTCAAGTCTGGAAATAACAGGAATTTCTACTAAAAATAGAAACGGGTCAAATATGAACCTGTAATCGTGATACTAATAACCAAACATCTATATAGATCATACCGACATTTATAACATTTTCTCAACAGACACTCTGACCCCTATAGCAGGAGATCTAAACTGCAAACACCCTGTCTGGGGTTCACCACCACTAATCCAAGTGGGAGAAGGCTCCAAAATGCAAACAATGTCATGGACCTAGATATGAGCTACCCCGGCGAACCCACACATGACTCACCTCCAGACATCATTGATATCGCCGTGCACAAAAACATTTCTCAAAGCTCATACTCAAAGATCTTGCAAGAACTAACTTCTGATCACCTCCCAATACTACTTGTGATACAGGATTTCTCAAAATCTCCTACTCAAATAAAAAAAATTAAAATAACAGATTGGGCTCTTCTAAAGTACAAAATGGAAACCGCTGAACCTCCCGAATTTATCCTAGACACATCTTCAAAAATAGATGAGGCCATAACATCCATTGAAGAACAAGTGGTGCAAAACCTGAGAGAATCAACAAAATACACTGCGTGACATTGAAAATGGAACACCAAGAAATAGTGGCCAGAAAATTATGCAAATTTCAGGGTAGACGCGCCTAACCGAGTTATGCAAATGATGTAAAATGCGCAGCTCTCGTGCGCACATGGAGTAAGATATAAGGGAAGGAACTTGCAGAAAGGACAGTATTCGTGTCGTTATTTCTTCAAGGAAAATCATTGTAGAAATTTTGTTCTTGTGTCAAAAGACACGTGTAATAACAGAGAATGCCAGGTCATCGTAAACGGAGGCAGTTCAAGCAGACAGACGCTCTTACGAGGGGCATGGTGATCGGACTGAAAAGGGCAGGTTGGTCCATACGTCAAATCGCAGCTGATACACACCTTGGTGCGTCCACGGTGCACCGACTGTGGAGAAGATGGTTGGAACAAGGAAATGTGGCAATTTATAGGAATGCCGGTGCAACCAGAGTGACGTCAGCCCGTGTGGATCGGCGTATCCTTCGACAAGCAGTGGCGGCCCCACAAGCCACTTGTACCGCCATCCTGCAACATGTGCAAGACACCCTAGATCATTCCATCTCGACCAGAACCATTTCCCGTCGATTGGTTGCTAATGGCTTGCACTCATGCCGTCCGCTAAGAAGACTGCCATTGACCCCACCGAATAGGCGCCAACGTTTGGAATGGTGCCGGGCTAGATCGACGTGGATGACGGAATGGCACAGGGTCGTGTTCTCAGATGAGTCGCGTTTCTGCTTGTCCAGTGATAGTCGCCGTGTACGCGTGTGGCGTCGACGTGGAGAAAGGTCCAATCCGGCAGCAATTGTGGAACGCCCCACCGTGCGACAACGTGGAATCATGGTTTGGGGCGCAATCGCGTATGATTCCAGGTCACCTTTACTTCGTATTCAGGGCACTATGACGGCTCAACGATACGTTGATGATGTGCTGCGACCGGTGACACTCCCCTACCTTCAGGGGGTACCCAATGCCCTTTATCAGCAGGATAACGCCCGACCGCACACTGCTCGCATTAGCCAACAAGCTCTGCAAGATGTACAGATGCTTCCCTGGCCACCGTACTCTCCTGATCTCTCACCAATCGAGCACGTCTGGGACATCATTGGACGCCGTTTGCATGCCTTGCCACAGCCGCGTTCAGAAGACGAACTGTGGCAAATGGTTGAGAGGGAATGGAGAGCCATCCCTCAGGACGCCATCCGTACTCTGATTGACTCTCTACCTAGACGTGTTGCTGCGTGCATCGCCGTCCGCGGTGGTCCTACTTGCTACTAAGCCGATGCCGTTCTCGCTCTGTATTATGACTATCATTTTGAAATAAAGATCACTTATTGTTCGTCCCTGTCTCTCTCTCTCTGTCTGCCGAGTTTCATCACTTTCTGCCCACTATTTCTTGGTGTTCCATTTTCAATGTCACGCAGTGTATAAGGACCCCGAATTAGAACGAAGATACCCACTTCACATTAAAGATAAAATATGATACAGTCGAACTTGGATAATTCGAACCCCAAGGGACCATAAAAAAATTCGAATTATCCAAAAATTCGAATTAAAGATGTTTTGAATAAAGGCTTAAGGCTTCTAGGGACCAAGATAAATATTCGAATTAAAGAGGTTTTCGAATTAAAGAAGTTCGAATTATCCAAGTTCTACTGTATTTAGAACCTGTGATCCCCGAGATAAATTAGCCTAGATGACGGTCCGGAGAAATTCACAGAAACTAACAAGAAAGCACAACAACACTAGCTGGGACTCCTTTATGGAAAACTTGAAAGTCACTGATCAAACTGTGGAAAGCCATTAAACGCTTATCCAACTAAAAAAAAAAAGAAATAATCCTGAAGACGAACAATGGGCAGACACTAGCCACAGAAGAGGCAACTGAATCATTTGACAATAACTATGAAAAACAGTTCAGCTCTATTCCCTATACATCCCATTCTAAACCTACTCGTACAGACAGCAAATATGTGAACACATATGAGCAAAATAATAAAGAAACAGGATTATAACTAACAAACATTGGTGAAATAAAAGCGATTATTGTAACCTTACCAAATAAAAATGCTACCAGAATTGATGAATTACCTATTAGATCTCTTAAACTGCTCCAAAATCACATATTAGCATTAATAACTCAAATCATTAATGCCTCACTGGAGCTTGCCCACTTCCCCGGCAGATAGAAAACGTCCATTTTCTGTCCCATGCTTAAAAAAGGGAAAACATACATGAACCAGCAAGCTACAGACCCATCTCACTGCTACCTGCTATCTCAAATTATTTGAAATAATAGAGTGTGTTAAAGAGACTTAGAAAATCCCTTGAAGAAAAGAGTCCACTCAGACCTGAAAAATTTGCCTACCAAGCAAAGAACTCAACATTGCACCAGCTAGTTGTTGTCACTGAAAAATAAGAAAAACCATGGACTTAGGCCAAATGACAGTAGCCGTGTTTTTCGACATTGACAAAAATTTCGATAAAGTCTGGCACGAGGCCCTTCTTTACAAAATGTACACAAAGTACCTTCCTGGATATATATTTAAAAAATAACGCCAAACTTTTTAATGAACAGATCATTCAAGGTAAAAGTCAAAGATGAATTGTCAGCAGCTAGGAAAATCCTTGCTGGGGTCACTAAAGGTTCAATCACTGGGTCAACCTTATTTGACATATATATATAGACGACTTCCCTTGTATTGAAGACACCTCACCGCACCTATTTGACGACGATACCGCCATTTTAGCCTCGACATACACATTCGACAGACTTCATATGAAACTCCAAGAGGTCTGCATCTTTTCCGCGATTTGGTGCAAAAAATGGCGAGTCACAATGAACCCTCGAAAAGTGAAGCAATAATCTTCTCCAGAAAAAAAGACAACACTAAAATATCATTGGATTAACTTTTCGTTTTCGAAGGCAATATTAAATGGAAAGACAATATTAGATATCTAGGGATGACCTAGACGAGCATCTAACCTTTAAAAAACATATCGAAAACAGGATCAATCTGGCATAGGTAGCACAACACCGACTATTTCTATTACTAGAATTGAAAATCAAATTATCTCTGCAGTGCAAAAAAAAAAAAAAAAAACATCCACCTGTCAATAATAAGACCAATACCGATATTTAGCCCCATTCAAATTTTATAACAGCACATAAGAGCATCCTTAAAAAATGAGAAGTTTTTGAAAATAAAATGATCAGGAACATCACCCTGGTTCGTTCGAAACACGATCCTCAGGAACGATCTCAATAATGAAAATATCAACGAGTGCATAATTAAGCAATTATTTAAGTTCTAAGAAACATGTAAAATTTGAAAACCACATTTTCAGGGAAGCCACAAACACAAATGTGGAACAAGGAAAAAAATAAATTTTAAACCGAAACAAATTCTTCATCAACTAAGCCAGAATGACGAAAAGTGAAAAAATAAGAAAAATGAACCTACCTTGAATATTAAACAAGACAGAAAAAACTCTTCAAGAACAAGATCCCCAAGGACCTGAGAATCCGGACCCAAAGACACTAATATAAAATATAATTGTAAATGAACCCTTGTATATAACCTATCCACACATTATTGTAAATAGATTGCTATTTTTGAGCGGCACCTAATAAAGTTATTTTGTAGCTGGAACTGATGCTAACTAATCAGTATGAGGCACTGTTTATTTTAGATATGATACTCACAAAAATACAGCCCTCTCTATGCTGATAACACCACACTGATAGTAGAAATCAAGAAGACTTAAAAGATTATTAAGAAATTTGAAGACGAAAGTGAGAATGTTGTTTTAAATTTAAATATCAGAAAGACCAAAATTATAACTACCGATTAAAAATATAGCTTTAAAATTCATCAAGAAAAAAATTGATATAGTTGACACTTCATATTCTTAGGATCCAGGATTGATAAGATGGGAGGTTGCTTAAAGGAAGTAAAAATAAGAATAGCACTAGGAAGGGACTCAATAATAAATTTGGACAAGATTATGACAGATAAAGGCATTTTATTCAAGACAAAAGAGAGAATTGTAGAGGCATTGGTATTTCCTGTCGTCACTTTTGGATGCTAGAGCTGAATTCTGAGAAAAGAAGAAAGAAAAGAATTGAAGCATTTAAAATGTGTACATGGAGAAAGCTACTCAGAGTGCAATGGACAGATAAAAGGACAAATATTTCAATATCAATTTAAATTAATCCTGGTAGAAATCCCCACAATCCCAAATACGTAAACAAAAACTGGCCTACTTGGGGCACATAATGAGAAGAAAAAAATGGATTGGAAAAGATGTTGATGATGGGAAAAGGAAGAGAGAATGGGGTCTGCAATGAGCTGGATAGAAGGGGTCAAGAAAGCTCCCGGAAGGTCATCAGATGAGTTGCGTGCGATGGTCACTAACAGATCAAATTGGAGAATATTTGTCCCCATATAGCCATCAAAAAGTCGAACTGGACTTGATGGACATTAACAACAACAACTCACAACATTTTTAATCATCTCCGCGGTGTTTACATAATTTTAAAAAAGTTGATTTCAAATTTTGCTGAAGTTTCTGCACCTCAATAAACAAAATGAGGAGAATACTGGATGGCTGGCCAAGTTTTCAAACATGCCTTCAGATCATAGAGCACCTGACTTCAATATATCTCAAGTTTTATAGTCAACCACAACATCTATGTTATTATAGGAAGCCTGTTCAAAGAAAAATATAGACCCTCAAAATGACATTCGTTTCAATGAAACTCATGAAAGGTTTGAGATCAAGCAGAGTCCCGTGTGTTGCCAAAAACTGCATATATTTGCTAATTGATATTTACCATAATGAACAGCCTAGTCCACAGGGCAATGCATATATTGTTGCATTTTTAGACTTTTGGCAGCACTCGTTATTCAAACAGATATACAGAGGGTGTTCCATTTTTAAAAGAACGGTTTTAGTGCTTTATTAAAAATAATTTACAAATGTTTGTACAACTTATTGTTTTCTATATGTAAGCCTTGACGTGTTTAGCGACAGCCCTGCATCCATGTTTCCGGGAAATATGGCTTCGTCTTAGAATATTTTGATCAAGCCCATCCCAACAGTACTTATCGAATTTCTAGAGACCATCTGGCATCTTTGGTTTTCTTTATCTAAGAGCAATTTTAAATAAGCCAAAAATACAAAAATTCATAGGGGCTAAGTCTGGGGATTCGGCAGGGATATGCTTAAAAGGTATGTATGAAATGCCGGTTTCATCCCTCTTTTGGTCTCGATATTGACGTGTTGAACGTGAGATATGACTCGTGGCATTATCCTGGTGCAGCCACACGGATCTTGAGTCACTTGGATACAGAAATGAGACCACATTGTCGAATAATGGGTCCAAGACAAGTCTTTGTTTGGATTTATTTTAACATTTGGGTCCACTTTCTTTATAGGAAGCCTCCCATTGTAGCAGAAACCTGCAACGATATAGAAGCCATTTGAGAAAACTTCCTTGCATTGCTTGACCCAATTCAGAAAGGTGTTTATTTGAGAGTTCGCGTAGTAAATGACACGGGGTTGGTTGCTATCATTGAGATAAACCCATACCTCGTCCAATGTAACAACATTCTTCAATTTTTCACCTGCTAGGCACTTTTCATAAAGGGCCCTGCTGCAGATCTTGCGTTCCTCGATATGGCGCGGCTTGAGAACATGGGCTTTAGTATTTTTAGGTGATTTTTAAGTCTATTTTATTTCATAATAATACGGTTAACGGTATAAAGTGGTACGTTGGTTATTGTGGAAAATTTCTTTTGAGAAGGCGGTTTCTCTCTGACAACTACACTCATGGACAAAGCTTAAAGAAGTTGTACCTTTTAGAATTTATATTGTGATTCAGGCAATAACTCTGAAATATATTTGATATACAGTGGCCTTTATTAAAGACACACGAGATAACCAAGTGTGAACAAAATTGCCCCCGTCTTAAAAAAAAAACAGTCGACCGGCGACTTCAAAGACTTTCCACTTCCTCAAGTTTTTCCATGAGTGTACTCGTATTTCCTTTATCTTTCTTTCGGTTGGAGTTAAAGGTTTCTTCATGCACCTTTTTTTTTTCAGAGGAATTTTTCGCTTAATTTCATAAATATCGAAATTGATTTGTTCTCCTTTAATGATTATGCACTGAGTATAATTTGAGTGAACGAGTATTTCTCCTCGGAAAGTCTGAAAACGTAACCTTATGCAAAATCCCTCAAATTTCCGATATTTTGAATATTTAAAATCGCTTTTCACGAAATATAAATCAATGCTTTCTCGTCCGAATAATAATTTTAAAAAAATACTCGAATCGCGCGCTTCTTTCGCAGACTATTGCTTTGTAAAATCGTTCTTTTTAAAATGGAAAACCCTCTGTAGCACATCAAGATTTCAGGCTACTCCACAAAACTGGTAGAAGACCTCTTCAGACCTTATTTTTAAGCTGAAAATTGGCTAAATTCAAGTAAAATAAGGCTATAAAGGCTCACTCACAAGTCTCAAAACATGGCTAAAAATCTCAAAAGAAAGATCACTAAAGAAATAAACTTCTCCAAAAATCTGCATGGAGAGATCTCCATATTCTAAGAAGCATAAAGGTACATTTTGCTCCCCACATTTGAAACTGAGGAAAATACCAAAGGGCAGATTGCCTGAACCTTAGTTGTCTGCCCTTGTGATAATTAGAACCTAAGCTTTAAAAAGTATTAATTTCGAAAATTCTTTATTTGTATATTTGTAAAACTTTCCAGAAATTTTCAAGCACTAATTACAACAACAACAAAAAGCCTTTATTTAGGGTCACTGACCCTATACAGGATTCACCAGAGGTATGCATAAGAACAAAGCAGTGAGACAAAGGGAATAACGATATATACAGAGGAAAAAGAAAAAAAAAACAAGAAAGAGAAAGAGGGAAGCAAGAAAAACAACACAAAAAGAGTAGCAGTAAGAAAGTGAGGAGTGAGTGTCACTTGGCCTTCTTCTGAGATATGGACTTGTGGAAACCATAAAACGCCGTAGCAATATACTTATTCTGGGTCATATTGTCAATTATTGATGGAAGTGAAGCACAGAGTTGCCCAGTTTTGAGCATAAGGGTTCTTCTTCAGAGCAGAGCAATCAATTCAAGCACTAATTATGTAAAAACACAGGGCACATCTCGCGTTTAAAAATACATTGAACTAATGCATTTGGTTTATTAACCCAGTACAGAACGTACAGTTGGTGATAGAGAGAATGTGCCATACACAATTATTTAATAGGACAGTACAACCTCCATGAGAGGACACTCACGCTAGAGGACACCTCTCTATAAAGGACAATTTTCATCGCCAAAAAAATAAAACATTTTTACTATTTAGCAACTCTCCGATAAGAGGACATCTCTCCCTAAAGGACACTTTGGCTCTGCAACTAGGTGTCCTTTACAGGGAGGTTCCACTGTATTTGAAAAATTTACCATAGTTTAATTGAGACATGTATTCAATATTTTATTTTCACGAATTAAAATACTTGAAATTATATTTGCATCAGATAGAAAAGGCCTTTCTGATCCCGAGATCACAACGATTTTTAAGATTCACATTCATTTTCAGCACAAAAATTTGCAAAGTATCATCATATTAGAGTAATTTCAAGTCCTTCATTCTTTAGCAAAATGAGTGAGTGTTATTTATAGAAAGTCTTCACAATAAAAGCGTTAAAAGTATCTCGTAATGTAAGCAGAGGCCTGTTTCAATTTCAGCTACTGCTATTTGGCCATAAACGTTGTCAAATCTACAGATGATTCAGGATGACTTGTTTGAGAAAAATGCTTAAGCTAGGGGACACTGCAAGAAAAGCATGCCACATAAGCATTTACCATTATAGAATTCACCTTGAAATATTACCCATAATTTTAAATGGATGTACTCTTCGTCTTAGCTCCTTACCATTTTATTGATGAACATTGGGACGGGATCGATCATCTCGGACAATTGAATGGTCTGTTGGCTGACATGCTGCTAATAGATGTGTGGTTTTTTAAATTAGATTATCTCTCTTGCCCCCCCGACTTTTTAAAATATCATCTTCATTCAATAACATAGTCAATATGGAGGTTGGCCATCGAGAAATGTAATAATCCGACGATGCAAGCTCCAGACTATATGCTGGTTGTGGTAACAGTCATATTGTTTTAAGGTACTGGAGTTTTTCTGACGTCTTTCGAGCATTATGTGGTTTGTCGTTAACCTGTTGTAGGAAAGCGCGTTTTCTGTTCACCAAAGCGGGTTACTTCTGCTGGAAATCAGTATACAACCATTTCAGCTGTTCAGAATACAGATTGGCGTTGATGGTTAGACCGTTTGGAATAAATTCGTAGTGGATTATCCCTTCGAAATTCCGCCAGACGCACAGCATCGACTTATGCTCGATGGTTCAGATGGTTGACCCAGGCTCAACCACTGCTATTGGGTGTTAGGATTACAATAATGATCCACTGCTCATCACAGGTGACGATACTTTTTTTTTTTTTTTTTTTATAAATATACATCTTTTTTGCACACACTCTCGCCCTCTTCCACCTGGCGGTTAGCGCTTGATTGATTGACAAGATGTCAATAAAAGTTGTATTAATTGTCAATTGTCTCTCTCTCTCAAGTACCATCTTGATCTTGAGATAGGTAATACCATCGACCTACCTACCTTGTGGGAAAGAACTCTTGCAGTCCATCGGTGAAAGAGTCTTTACTGCGGTGGACGCCCACTAATGAATGGCTGTATATATTTTGTACATTTATTTATGCAAATAAGCATTATATATTCTTATTTATTTATATTTATATATTTATCTGTGTCTCTAACCTCATATAGTCTTATATGGACGTTGTAATGAAGTGTAGTTTCAATCTTAATATGTACATTTATTTATGCACATAGACCGTTATATAATCTTATTTATTTATGTTTTATCTGTATCTAACCTTATATAGTCTTATGTGGACGTTGTAATAAAGTAGTTTCAATCTTAATATGTACATTTATTTATGCACATAGAGCATTATATAATCTTATTTATTTATGTTTTTATCTTTATATAACCTTATATAGTCTTATATGGACGTTGTAATAAAGTAGTTTCAATCTTAATATGTACATTTATTTATGTACATAGAGCATTATATAATCTTATTTATTTATATATTTATCTGTTTCTAACCTTATATAGTCTTATATGGACGTTGTAATGAAGTAGTTTCAATCTCAATCTATCTCTCCCTCTCTACTCAACTTCTTCGTAGATAGCGAAATGCGTGGTGTCGCTGGAGACCCGCTGGCGAATCTCCACCAAATTCTGCAGAGCTGGCAGAGGCGCCATGTTCATGTTTGCATATATATATTATTATCTTTTTAAAATAGTGCAGACTGTGCACTTTTGCATGTATTGACAATATGTCAATTAAATTATTTTAATTGTCAATTGTCTACTCAATTCAGGAGTTTGCCTGAGCTTGTGTCAATTCGTGAAGTACAAAGCGGCAGCTTCTGTTGGCCTTGCCTAGTTAAGCAAGGTGACATACAACCACTGTGGTTTGTGATTTCCTCACATCGCCTGATAGCCTCTGAGTGCTGGATTCAATAGGTTGGCACAGGGCGTCATTATCTATTGGTCTACTGGTTCTTGGGTTATCTTCAAGATTCCTGTCAACTAAGCGAACTTTATTTAACCACCTGGTTGTGGTGCTGTAATTCTCCTGGTTGGCAGCATTATGGCCAATTGAGATTTATTAAGAAAATTTATCAAATAAGATTATTTTTAACAATATCTTTTTGAAGTTTAATTAAAGCGAATTAAAATAAAACAATAATAAAAGAGGGGAAATATGGTGAAACAATTTGCATGCTTCAGAATGAGATATCGCGTGTTATAGTAGCAATTTGAATAATCAAGTGAGTCGGCTGCTAAAAGCGTCACTTTTAAATATTGCAAAACTTTCGGTTCATTCTTTGCAATATTGTCACGTAGAAAAATGAGGGAACAAAAACAGGAGGATGACATAGCAAATTGACATCTTATTTACATAAGATAAAAGATAGGCAAGGATAGACATTTGCTGAGTAATAGAGAATATCAATATTAATATTGAACGCTCTGGCTTCCCTTCAGCCGGGTAGTTGGCGATTTATGCTCCAGGAGCCCGGGTTACCTTTATTTTCTCTCTATTGTCTGAATAAAATAATAAATATTTTGTTAAAACATTGTTTTGTTATCATAAAGATAGAGGCTGCCTGGCCGGCATTCATAGTTCTTCAAATTAAAGATACTTCGGCCAGTAAATCTTTTTATTATCTCGACGTTTTGACAAATATTTTTAATCCTCGTCAGGAGTAACAAAAATTAAAACATTGTTTTGTTAATATATGTTTTATTGATAAGTTGTGTATGTGAGAGAGAAATGATAGATGTATATTATATCGCTATATTTGAGGCCCATCGCACATGCGACGGAATATTCCAAGAATGATTAATGTGTCGATGTAATAAAATCGAATTATTCTCCCGACGCTGAGATGAACCATCGCAGAATAACGATATCATAAGCGCTATATATATATACCACTATAATACAAGTAATAAAATAATACATAAAAAATATTCATATATATAATCTCTTGAATACATTTATTTTTAAAAGGTATATATAGAATGTGTGTGACGAAAAAAAATTAATAAAGAAAAATTCCTAGAATCGAACCCACGATCTTATTAAATATAAATGTCGTTGTTCAATGAACCACTGATCTATAAAGAAACAATGTACGCTGATTCTTAATGAACTCAACGGCGATTGGCTGATTAAGGTCAAGTGACAGTGAATATCCAATCAGAGCGCGGAAAAAACAGACATACAAACCTACATATATATATATATTAAGGCGTATATTATAGTAGATATTCATTTTAGACGGGGTGTATAGAAACCTTTATCCATAAACATTTTGGAATTATTCTATATATCAGCAGGCGCCCAGAAGATATTAAGAAAAGAGGACAACCTAACGCTTCGTTAAGAAAAAGGCATCTCCTTATTGTGCAACTGAAAGTTGCTGATGGCTTGCGCCATCTATCGGAATAAATATCAACTATTCTCGTTGATTTTTAATTATTCCAGAATTGGCCAAATACCCATTCTTTATTAATCAATAAAAGCTAACCACGGACGCGTTTCGGGCTGTTGGCCCTCATCAGCGTGGTGCAAGCTGTACCTCAACGACCAAAAAATTGGTCTTTAAGGCATCCTGAAAAATCATGAAACGGGTAGTTGAGGCCAGAATTGCGTGAGAACGCTACACAATGTGAAAAAATAGTACAAATGTGCTTCGTGCTTTGGTT
>CP092886.1:69202161-69283190 GCA_030710605.1 Cordylochernes scorpioides
CAACAAACGCAATCTAAACTCTATAATTCTTTTGAATAAAATAATCTTAATATTATCGCTATCCCCCACAGCACATATTAGCTTATTATGAAGCAAGCGACACTGAGAAATAGCAATCAAGAGGCAGGCAGGTTAATCGATAAGCCACTTTAGCTGATCACCTTCTTTCATTAGTCCCCCCCCCTTTTTCCAAACGTCTTGCAAAACATTATTAAAGATTATGCTAAACGCGATGAAAAGACTTCGAGCCATACTATTAAAAAATAAACCTTATATAAAAATATATAAATCCGAGGCTAGTTTTACCGTGTATTTCAAATGTAGCCATTAATAATTATGGCTCTAAGTGCATGCCATATTCCTGTCATACAGAACTTCTCTCTAAGGCAGCCATATATCAGCACAGCATATTATAAAAGGTTTGAAATTCAAAACGCAACGTCCTCTTTTAAATCCACAAGAAATCTGGGGATTGTGAATAATAATAATAATAATAAAAGAAACACAAAATAGTAATATGATGCATTGTAGCGCGCTATCTCTTATAAGAGGCGGCCATTTCTTTTGGGGCTAAGTCGGCCTGCCACTGAGTAGTGCTCCCAGTCTTAATGACAAAGGCAGACGCATTCTACTTCATCCAGCTTTACAAGCTTGATACCCTAATATGATTGAGTGGAGATAAGAAAGAAAAAGAAGAAGAATCTGTTATAAGAAATTCAAACTATTTTTGACGCGCATGTTTCTTCAGTAGAAATTGCTTAATTTTAAAAAGAAACATACATGTCAAAAATAGATTGAATTTCTTACAATATAATATGGGAAAGTTTTCTCTAAGACCTTTAGAAAACAACCGTGCGCATTGTAGCATCTTGTCTATTGGTATAAAAGCTATAACATTGCCAAGTACTTAAGAATTGGGCTTGAAACAGAAAAATAATAATAATAACAGTCGAGACTGAGAGCCCAAGGTGAGAAATAATCAAATTATAAGTTGAAGTAGAATGATAACTGTTTTCCGAAAACACATTATTTTGCCATCTTTCAACTAATTCAGATATCTCAGTAGAATATACGTCGGAAGCTTGAAAGCTGGGAAAATCCTTGTAGGAATTTGATAAATTTAACACAGAAGATATTTCCTCTAAATATGCGCTTCGTGAGCAGAAGTACGTAACGTGTGGCAAAGAATTTATTAAGCAGGGTTAAGAGGGTTCTAAGATGTTCCATTTCTCAAGTGTCGCTTGTATGACGTCAGGTCTCGTGTTGTTAGGCGAAGGATTTTTATTCACCAGTCATTGGTGTATCTGGAACAATTTCATGTTAAATATTATACCTATTTGTGTTGAAAAAGGGTGTCTACATTATTGAGTTGGTCAGTATTCATGGTACTATATTGAGACCTGCCTCTATACAACCACCACCCTCCATTTTTTCGAGAAACCTAATTGTTGATACAGTACTTGAGACATGTTTACAATCCGACCACACTTTAGATAACCTCTATTATAATCTTTAAACATCCATTTATGGTTGAGAGTTACAACGCGCTCAAGTAATGTTAAAACGAGGTACCCTTTTATTAAACAAAAGATATCAAAGATTTCTAATTGAAGCATTGGAATCCCCCACACACCATAAATAAAATATAAAATTAAATTCTAAAATTAATAGAATATCTCCTAATTCACTTTGATGGGGTTACGAAAATTTAATAATCGCCAATCATGAAGGCGATTCAGTTTATTCATCCTCGTGAGGGCGGAGCAGGCTCTACTAACGTCTGGTTCATTCAGAAGCCGCTCTAGGATATTCGGGAAGCCCAGTTTGCACCATGCTGGCGAGAGCCAACAGCTTCAAACCTGTCCGCTGTTGGCATTCCAGGTGGTTTGTATTGAAGGACATGTACATTACCTATATTTACTTATAAATATATTGAAAGTTCACACACAACGATAGCTAATCTCTTCAAATAAAAGTGGATTCATACGTCATTTTCAACATTTTATCTCTTTACTTTTTCAATTTTATGTTTGAACCAAAATTCATATACAAAGTTAAGGACGTTTAAATTATCGATAGTTCAACATTAATCTAAAGTATCATTTTAAATTTTTATACACACACTCACACACACAAAGTTGGACCATAGTTCTTGGTTATATGAATACTTTTAATAAAAGGCCTGAATATTAGGTGAGAGATGTGCGTAGCACGTCAACTACCCTGACACTAGGCGACAGCATGGAGATAACCCGCCTTCCTGGAGCGTAGAAGGTCAACTACCCTGCCACTAGGCGACAGCATGGAGATAACCCGCATTCCTGGAGCGTAGAACGTCAACTACCCTGACACTAGGCGACAGCATGGATATAACCCGCATTCCTGGAGCGTAGAACGTCAACTACCCTGCCACTAGGCGACAGCATGGAGATAACCCGCCTTCCTGGAGCGTAGAACGTCAACTACCCTGCCACTAGGCGACAGCATGGAGATAACCCGCATTCCTGGAGCGTAGAACGTCAACTACCCTGACACTAGGCGACAGCATGGATATAACCCGCATTCCTGGAGCGTAGAACGTCAACTACCCTGCCACTAGGCGACAGCATGGAGATAACCCGCCTTCCTGGAGCGTAGAACGTCAACTACCCTGACACTAGGCGACAGCATGGAGATAACCCGCCTTCCTGGAGCGTAGAACGTCAACTACCCTGCCACTAGGCGACAGCATGGAGATAACCCGCATTCCTGGAGCGTAGAACTTCAACTACCCTGACACTAGGCGACAGCATGGAGATAACCCGCCTTCCTGGAGCGTAGAACGTCAACTACCTTGACACAAGGAGACAGCATGGAGATAACCCGCGTTCCTGGAGCGTAGAACGTCAACTACCCTGACACTAGGCGACAGCATGGAGATAACCCGCGTTCCTTGAGCGTAGAACGTCAACTACCCTGACACTAGGCGACAGCATGGAGATAACCCGCCTTCCTGGAGCTTAGAACGTCAACTACCTTGACACATGAAGACAGCATGGAGATAACCCGCATTCTTTGAGCGTAGAACGTCAACTACTCTGACACAAGGAGACGGCATGGAGATAACCCGCATTCCTGGAGCGTAGAACGTCAACTACCCTGAACACTAGGCGACAGCATGGAGAAAACTCGCGTTCCTGGATCCTAGAACGTCAACTACTCTGATAGTACCCAAAGAATCCCTAACGGGAGAAATGGGGGGATCCCGGGTTATTGGCATCGTTCAACGATAATCCAGGGGACGACGGTTCGTTGAGTAAGGATAAGTTTTATACTTGGTTATATTCTCACTAGACGAATGGCCCGGGCAACGCCCGGGTTTTACCCGAGTGCGTATATATTTTAAAAACGTTTTAATTCAAATACTATTCGTTACAATTATAAATTGGCGCCATGGATGTCACTCTTGTGAAACGTCGCGTTCCAAACTGTGTGTTTTTAAAACGTTTTAATTAAAATACTATTCGTTACAATTATAAATTGGCGCCGTGGATGTCTCTCTTGTGAAACGTCCCGCCCCAAACTGTGTGTGTCTTGAAAATATAAAAATAAAAATGTGAATTTTCATAAAGATTATATCATGTCGAATTTTTTTTTTTTTGCATTTCACCTACTAAATCGATAGAGATAATTACATTTGCAACATGAACTTAGGTATATTGACTAAATAGAAAACTGCATAGTAATAAAGATCATTTTTTAAAGGCACCATATCGTTTTTTTTTCAATAAAATCGAAACCAAAATTAACGATAAATAACGATAATTGCCTTAAAAAGAAATTACCTTAAAAAAAAAAGAAACATTCGCGGTGATTTTGTCTTGCATTCGTTTATACAATTATTATATACGAATGACCCGGGCAACGCCCGGGTTTTACCCGATTAAATGCTTTTGTTCAAATACTATTCGTTACAATTATAAATTGGCGCCGTGGATGTCATTCTTGTATAATATATAAATGAGTTTTAAAAATTGTAAAAAAAAAAAAAAAAATGCATCGGCCGGGAATCGAACCCGGGCCGCCCGCGTGGCAGGCGAGCATTCTACCACTGAACCACCGATGGTTATGAAAAATCCCATCCGTGAGCTTCAGACAGACAGAATAAGGCAAATATATAAGTAGATACAGTGACAGAACACGACCGTGACTCAGGACCTGAACAGGTGCTGTCTAATCTTATGACGAAGAACAAATATATTTTATACCTTCACGCAAGTAACGCTTCTTAGTCAGCATCTCTTCTAACTCCAGATAGAATTTCTTTAAAATTATAATTAATTCAAATTTAAAAAAATCCTCAATGTGCTACCTTTATATTTTACCTGATTTTACCTAATATATTTCACCTAATATATTTTAATTAAAAGAAACATATTGCAAATGGGCTTTTATTCAACAAAATTATACAAATGATATATTATTTTTAGTGTTATAAAGTTAATATACATCTCTATATGAGATTTGTGTAGTACTTCGGTGAAGTACACAAATTTCTTAAATCTTCTAATTTCCTTTAAATAAAAGAAATAAACGAAAAATATAGTTAATATTTTTAAAATAAAAGCAATGATTTAATGCCATAACACATTGCACTATATATAGTTGCTAGACTTATAATTATTTTATATACCAGTTATTTCTCTATATATACTGCCATACTCTACTAACAACGCTATACTAACATACTACTAACTAAACGCAATTTTCACAGTTATTTGGCCACACTAAAGAGGTGTATATAGAGAGAAAAAACTTTGAGAGAAATCGCGAAAATCCATGCATGATTCCTTAAATGGGCCTTTTCGCTTTGTACGAGGAAATAAAGGTGGTTATTCCATTTCTAAATGTATTAATAACGGTGCTCCTGCTGTTTTCAATCCTTCTAGCTGCCCGATGGTTGGTCTGTGGCGGCCGTGGATTAAGAGTGATGCCTTAGGAGTTTAAAGAGAGGCCAAGGCTCATTGTGCCCGTGAAGAAAATAAATCAAATAGAAAGAGCTCCGGAGTAAACAAGAATCCATTCGCGGAAATGGTTTGGTTAAGTTATTATGGCGTAATTCTTTATGGCAAGAAGCATCGGTGCAACCATCATCAAAGCCATTTTTTCTTAATTCACTGGTACCTGTGTTGAAAACAACATTAGGAAACGGGCATTTCTGCTTGATTTCTGCAGGAACACAGCATGTTCCTCGAAAGGATGCTATAAATTCCTGAAATCGGGCAGTCAAACTTGGTTCCAAGCACTTTAAGATCCTCTAAGCAATGCCATTCCTCACATTATAATTAGGAAAATAAGAGGAGGGGAGCTGGCCGTTGTGGCAAGCGTAGACTAGGAATCATTGAATCCCTTCGTTGTAAACGAATAAACACTTGTGATTATAACAACCGTTAGGAAATAAATTATTTGTTTCGAACGCGACCAATGCTTCCTAGCCAACTAAGAATGTTGCATAGGTTTTACTACTGTTAGCGAACAATTTTACTCCTGTATTAAGAACTAACCAAATAAGTATAAAGTAAAAATGAAAAAGCCTATAGGGGTGGTAATTTTCCAGGGTCTGTTAATTTAGCAATAGGTGTTGTATATGTGTTATTGACCATCTCTAGTACTAAAGAATTCAATGGACTTGCCCCTATATTTCCGCTCTAGAATCAAGTTCACCAACTGACACAGCATAAAATGAGTGCAAGATACAAACGCCTCATTAGTGTTATGTGAGAGATGTATTATCATGCATCGACCGCGACGCCTTCCTTGTTTGTGACTTGAATAGATATTAGTCCTTCTTGTCCCCAGAATGGTCCACCTTTAAATGATACAGAATACGTACTCGACACGAATTGAAATAAAGAGAACGATAATCCTATTAATTGTCTATTTCAAAAATTAACCCATACGTACATTTTTAATAAATTAAATATTTTTAGAACTGTATATTTAAAGTTTTTACTATATATAATAAGTCGGTGGACGAGTGGGTAACCCCCTCGATTTCCGACAGTCTTGAACTGGGATTGAATCCCGTGTTAAAATTTGTTTAATATGTGAATAATCTTCACATATTATTCATTGTTCAATTTTCATGAACTAGGTTGCTCCTCCTGAGCGGTACCTATTTATGTGAATTTGAACCAGGTTACTATATATAATAATAACCTTCACATATTATTCATTTTTCAATTATCATGAACTAGGTTGCTCTTGCTGAGCGGTACCTATTTATGTTAATTTGAACCAGGTTACTATATATAATAATAACCTTCACATATTATTCATTGTTCAATTATCATGAACTAGGTTGCTCTTGCTGAGCGGTACCTATTAATGTGATTTCAACCAGGTTACTATATAATACTATCGTTATAAATACTATACATTAAAAGTATTTTAAATCATTTATTAAATGTCTGTGTGGGCAAAGAAGAGCGCAATACTAAGGTCAATACACCTTGAAGAATGGAGATAGAAGTACAATACTTGTGGCGGTGGTCTGGTGGATCAAATTGGTGTGTGAACCCTCTGATAAGCCAAGTCCTGTCAGCATTTTGAATCTCCCGCTTAATGGATGAATAAATTTGTCTTTTAAATAGAAAAAAAAAGATCTGATAATGATCATTTTTCCAGTTCTATATATTAACACAAAGCAATAACGCTCCATCTATACATATAAAATAAAATGATTTAAAAGCACGAATGTTTCTATATATATTGAAAGATAGAGAGAGAGATGAGGCCACGTGTTATTTACAAACACTAATAATATCATAAGATATTATAAAATTCTAAATAATACAAACAAAACACATTCAAATAAATCAATATATATCTTTCCCATCCTTACTATATATCAACTAGACGACAGAATTGTCTAGTAAGACTACAGTTAAAACCAAAGCACGAAGCACATTTGTACTATTTTTTCACATTGTGTAGCGTTCTCACGCAATTCTGGCCTTAACTACCCGTTTCATGATTTTTTAGGATGCCTTAATGACCAATTTTTTGGTCGTTGAGGTACAGCTTGCACCACGCTGATGAGGGCCAACAGCCCGAAACGCGTCCGTGGTTAGCTTTTATTGATTAATCAAGAATGGGTATTTGGCCAATTCTGGAATAATTAAAAATCAACGAGAATAGTTTATATTTATTCCGATAGATGGCGCAAGCCATCAGAAACTTTCAGTTGCACGATAAGGAGATGCCTTTTTCTTAACGAAGCGTTAGGTTGTCCTCTTTTCTTAATATCTTCTGGGCGCCAGCTGATATATAGAATAATTCCAAAATGTTTATGGATAAAGGTTTCTATACATCGTCTAAAATGAATATCTACTATAATATACGCCTTAATATATATATGTAGGTTTGTATGTCTGTTTTTTCCGCGCTCTGATTGGATATTCACTGTCACTTGACCTTAATCAGCCAATCACCGTTGAGTTCATTAAGAATCAGCGTACATTGTTTCTTTATAGATCAGTGGTTCATTGAACAACGACATTTTATATTTAACTAGCGGACGTACCCGACTTCGCCCGGGTTTTACCCGAGTAAAGGTTTGTCTAACGAATCTTTCGATAAAGTGAACATTTTTTCCCGGTCCCTTGAAAAATACTCGATAAGTTGAATAAAATCAATATTAATTGGTTCCCTCGGTAATTGGAAGTTAAAGGAATAGTATCTTGCCTTGGAATTGTATCATTATTCTTGTCTCAAATAAATTGCCGTGTCATCCTGAATTTTGTCTTTCCTAAATTTCTACATTACAAAATCATCGTATCATCATGATAATATTTAGAGCAGATTGTTGAATTATAATAGATAAATTAGAATATTTATCTTGATTATTTTAAAGCGAAAAGTTATTTCAAAAATTTTATTTGCTAGAAACCTTCCCAGTACTATACTAAATAACTTCCCAAAGTTTCATGGCGTTCCAATGAGTGGTTTGGTCAGGCATAAAGGACAAACAGACACACACATACATTCATTTATATATATATAGATAAGATCGTGGGTTCGATTCTAGGAATTTTTCTTTATTATTTTTTTTTTCGTCACACACATTCTATATGTACCTTTTAAAAATAAATGTATTCAAGAGATTATATATGTCACAATATCGTTGCGGAATTTCTTGTTGTTCGATGAGAATGGTGAGGATTGGTTGAAACGCAGTCGTTTGAGTGGAAAGTGAAACATACAGTGAGGAATAATCAGGACACGTGATGGGGTTTTGAAAATAAGGCAACTGGTTTGGAGGAAAGAAAAGCTTAGAGAGAAGGCGGAGCGGGTTTTGACTTATTAATTATCTGATCACATGGCGGTGATTGACTTAGCTATGGGATGAGCGGGGAGGTCTCGAGAGCAGATGTTACCTCGTTGGGAGCGAAGGAGCAACTACTATAGGTGTTGTCCCGATGGAAGCGAGTCGAAGACTAACTATCCTAGGTTCTCGATTTAACACCAAGACCTTTCTTCTTTCTAATTGGTAGGAAGATGTCACATGGCCGTTTTTCTATTGGCTGACCTACTTAGGTGTTGTTTCCTAATTGGTAGGAATATTTCACGTGGCCGTTTGCTATTGGTTGACCTACTTAGGTGTTACCTTCTAATTGGTCTTTGCTGATTTCTTTGTCGGAAGATATAACCGGCCTTGCCCAGGAAATACTGGTCGTTAAACTCAACTTTTATGAATTCCGCGATCATAAAATTGGCTGTAATTTTATTAATAGTTGTTCTAACTTTAAGCCTCTTTGCTAGGCCTGACTTCTACGCTTTCTGTCCTCCAAACCTTATTCTTTATTAAATCTTTGAAACATACATTGTACATACATATTGGGTCGGGGTTGTATACAGCTCTGTACAAATTATGACATATATATGAATTATTTTTATGTATTATTTTATTACTTGTATTATAGTGGTACATATATATAGCGCTTATGATATCGTTATTCTGCGATGGTTCATCTCAGCGTCGGGAGAATAATTCGATTTTATTACATCGACACATTAATCATTCTTGGAATATTCCGTCGCATGTGCGATGGGCCTCAAATATAGCGAAATAAGATACATCTATCACTTCTCCCTCACAAACACAACTTATCAATAAACACATATATTTACAAAACAATGTTTTAATTTTTGTTACTCCTGACGAGGACAAAATATTTTTGTCGAAACGTCGAGATAATAAAAAGATTTACTGGCCGAATTATCTTTAAGTTTAAGAACTATGAATGCCGGCCAGGCAGCCTCTATCTTTACGATAACAAAACAATGTTTTAACAAAATATTTATTATTTTATGCACACAATAGAGAGAAAATAAAGGTAACCCGGGCTCCTGGAGCATAAATCGCCAACTACCCGGCTGAAGGGAAGCCAGAGCGTTCAATATTAATTTTGATATTCTCTATTACTCAGCAAATGTCTATCCTTGCCTATCTTTTATCTTATGTAAATAAGATGTCAATTTGCTATGTCATCCTCCTGTTTTTGTTCCCTCATTTTTCTACGTGACAATATTGCAAAGAATGAACCGAAAGTTTTGCAATATTTAAAAGTGACGCTTTTAGCAGCCGACTCACTTAATTATTCAAACTGTCACTGTAATACACGATATCTCATTCTGAAGCATGCAAAGTGTTTCACTATGTTTCCCCTCTTTTATTATTGTTTTATTTTTATTCGCTTTAATTAAACTTCAAAAAGAGATTGTTAAAACAATCTTATTTGATAACTTTTTTTAATAAATCTCAATTGGCCATAATGCTGCCAACCAGGAGAATTACAGCACCACACCCAGGTGGTTAAATAAATTTCGCTTAGTTGACAGGAATCTTGAAGATAACCCAAGAACCAGTAGACTAATAGATAATGACGCCCTGTGCCAACCTATTGAATCCAGGACTCAGAGGCTATCAGGCGATGTGAGGAAACCACAAACCACAGTGGTTTGTCACCTTGCTCAACTAGACAAGGCCAACAGAAGCTGCCGCTTTGTACTTCACGAATTGACACCAGCTCAGGCAAACTGCTGAATTGAGTAGACAATTAACAATTAAAATAATTTAATTGACATATTGTCAATACATGCAAAAGTGCATAGTCTGCACTATTTTAAAAAGATAATTATATATATATGCATCATACTATGTACAATGAACATGGCGCCTCTGCCAGCTCTGCAGAGTTTGGTGGAGAATCGCCAGCGGGTCTCCAGCAACTCCACGCATTTCGCTATCTACGAAGAAGTTGAGTAGAGAGGGAGAGATAGATTAAGATTGAAACTACACTTTATTACAACGTCCACATAAGACTATATAAGTTTAGATAAAGATAAATACATAAATAAATAAGAATATATAATGCTCTATGTACATAAATAAATGTACATATTAAGATTGAAACTACACTTTATTACAACGTCCATATAAGACTATACAGTGTACTCCGCTTATAACAAAGTCGGTTATAGCGAAATTCCGCATATAGCGAATGAAATTGTCTGCACGAAAGAAAAGAAGGGCTTAAACCATTAAAAGAACTCTGGATATTGCGAAGTCGGATATAAAGAATTTTCGCTTATAACGAAGTGATTTGCATGTATAAATTTTTATTTTATCCGTTTATAACGAAGTTTTCTCATTTACCATTATAATTGACTAATATATTATGCATAATATATATCAAATTACAACGTGTGAATGACACAAATTTAATGATACACAACAAATAAGTTAATAATATACAATTTTAAAATATGCAAACATATTATAAGTATTTTTTTACAATATTTAAACAAAATTAAATTGTTTAATAAACGCTTATATTTTATTAACGTTTACCATGGCAGGAGAACGAAAACAAACAAGAAACTCACTATCTCTGTCAGTCAAGCTACAAATCCTAAAAGAGATTGAACACAAATGTGGGAGCAACAAAGCCTCTTCGATCGCATGAAAGAAGTTTTAAAAATACCGTTAGAGATGGATTTCGATTCTTATGCTGACGCTGACAATGACGTCGTTACAAATGCCATGTTATCCGATGTAGAAATTGTCGAGAGCATTCTTCAAGCAAAAGAAGAAGAAGAAACGGACCAAGTTGATGAAGAAGTAGACCCAATTGTCCACATTCCGCATCCAAAAGAGGTCTTGGAGAGCATTCAAACTCTGCGATTGTTTCTTCAATGTCAGGATGAGTCCAAGTCTCTTCATAGGCATCTGTCAGACTTGGACAACATCGAAAAGAGTGTTCAGCACTTGTTACTGACTTCTAAATGTCAAAAGAAAATCACAAACTACTTCTCCAAAAACACCTGATGAGGTTGTTATTGATCTTTGTGTTGCTCTTTTGAGTTGAATAGTAAATAAAATTATTGGTACAAAACATTTTTTTTTCCAACTGCGGATATAACAAACTTCGGATATAACAAAGTGATTGTCATGGATAATGCGACTTCGTTATAAGCGGAGTACACTGTATAAGGTTATATAAAGATAAATGCATAAATAAATAAGAATATATAATGCTCTATGTACATAAATAAATGTACATATTAAGATTGAAACTACACTTCATTACAACGTCCATATAAGACTATATGAGGTTAGAGACACAGATAAATATATAAATATAAATAAATAAGAATATATAATGCTTATTTACATATATAAATGTACAAAATGTATACAGCCTTCATTAGTGGGCGTCCACCGCAGGAAAGACTCTTTCACCGATGGACTGCAAGAGTTCTTTCTCACAAGGTAGGTAGGTCGATGGTATTACCTATCTCAAGATCAAGATGGTACTTGAGAGAGAGACAATTGACAATTAATACAACTTTTATTGACATCTTGTCAATCAATCAAGTGCAAACCGCCAGGTGGAAGAGGGCGAGAGTGTGTGCAAAAAAAGATGTATATTTATAAAAATAAAAAAAGTATCGTCACTTGTGATGAGCAGTGGGTCATTATTGTAATCCTAACACCCAATAGCAGTGGTTGAGCCCGGGTCAACCATCTGAACCATCGAGCATAAGTCGATGTTGTGCGTCTGGCGGAATTTCGAAGGGATAATCCACAACGAATTTATTCCCAAACGGTGTAACCATCAACGCCAATCTGTATTCTGAACAGCTGAAATGGTTGTATACTGATTTCCAGCAGAAGTAACCCGCTTTGGTGAACAGAAAACGCGCTTTCCTACAACAGGTTAACGACAAACCACATAATGCTCGAAAGACGTCAGAAAAACTCCAGAACCTTAAAACAATATGACTGTTACCACAACCAGCATATAGTCCGGAGCTTGCATCGTCGGATTATTGCATTTCTTGATGGCCAACCTCCATATTGACTATGTTATTGCATGAAGATGATATTTTAAAAAGTCGGGGGGCAAGAGAGATAATCTAATTTAAAAAACCACACATCTATTAGCAGCATGTCAGCCAACAGACCATTCAATTGTCCGAGATGATCGATCCCGTCCCAATGCTCATCAATAAAATGGTAAGGAGCTAAGACGAAGAGTACATCACATTTAAAATTATGGGTAACATTTCAAGGTGAATTCTATAATGGTAAATGCTTATGTGCATGCTTTTCTTGCAGTGTCCCCTAGCTTAAGCATTTTTCTCAAACAAGTCATCCTGAATCATCTGTAGATTTGACAACGTTTATGGCCAAATAGCAGTAGCTGAAATTGAAACAGGCCTCTGCTTACATTACGAGATACTTTTAACGCTTTTATTGTGAAGACTTTCTATAAATAACACTCACTCATTTTGCTAAAGAATGAAGGACTTGAAATTACTCTAATATATGATGATACTTTGCAAATTTTTGTGCTGAAAATGAATGTGAATCTTAAAAATCGTTGTGATCTCGGGATCAGAAAGGCCTTTTCTATCTGATGCAAATATAATTTCAAGTATTTTAATTCGTGAAAATAAAAATATTGAATACATGTCTCAATTAAACTATGGTAAATTTTTCAAATACAGTAGAACCTCCCTGTAAAGGACACCTAGTTGCAGAGCCAAAGTGTCCTTTAGGGAGAGATGTCCTGTTATCGGAGAGTTGCTAAATAGTACAAATGTTTTTTTTTTTTTGGCGATTAAAACTGTCCTTTATAGAGAGGTGTCCTCTAGCGTGAGTGTCCTCTCATGGAGGTTGTACTGTACTATTAAATAATTGTGTATGGCACATTCTCTCTATCACCAACTGTACGTTCTGTACTGGGGTAATAAACCAAATGCATTAGTTCAATGTATTTTTAAACGCGAGATGTGCCCTGTGTTTTTACATAATTAGTGCTTGAAATTTCCTGGAAAGGTTTACAAACAAATATACAAATAAAGAATTTTAGAAATTAATACTTTTTAAAGCTTAGGTTCTAATTATCACAAGGGCAGACAACTAAGGTTCAGGCAATGTGCCCTTTGGTATTTTCCTCAGTTTCAAATGTGGGGAGAAAAATGTACCTTTATGCTTCTTAGAATATGGAGATCTCTCCATGCAGATTTTTGGAGAAGTTTATTTCTTTAGTGATCTTTCTTTTGAGATTTTTAGCCATGTTTTGAGACTTGTGAGTGAGCCTTTATAGCCTTATTTTACTTGAATCTAGCCAATTTTCAGCTTAAAAATAAGGTCTGAAGAGGTCTTCTACCAGTTTTGTGGATTAGCCTGAAATCTTGATGTGCTACAGAGGGTGTTCCATTTTAAAAAGAACGATTTTACAAAGCAATAGTCTGCGAAAGAAGCGCGCGATTCGAGTATTTTTTATTTATTTATTTATTCGGACGAGAAAGCATTGATTTATATTTCGTGAAAAGCGATTTTAAATATTCAAAATATCGGAAATTTGAATGATTTTGTATAAGGATACGTTTTCAGACTTTCCGAAGAGAAATACTCGTTCACTCAAATTATACTCAGTGAATAATTATACTCAGTGCATAATCATTAAAATGATATAGGAGAACAAAGGCAATTTCGATATTTATGAAATTAAGCGAAAAATTCCACTGAAAAAAAGGTGCATGAAGAAACCTTTAACTCCAACCGAAAGAAAGATAAAGGAAATACGAGTACACTCTTGGAAAAACTTGAGGAAGTGGAAAGTCTTTGAAGTCGCCGGTCGACTGTTTTTTTTTTTTTTTTTAAGACGGGGGCAATTTTGTTCACACTTGGTTATCTCGTGTGTCTTCAATAAAGGCCACTGTATATCAAATATATTTCAGAGTTATTGCCTGAATCCCAATATATATTCTAAAAGGTACAACTTCTTTAAGTTTTGTCCATGAGTGTAGTTGTCAGAGAGAAACCACCTTCTCAAAAGAAATTTTCCACAATAACCAACGTACCACTTTATACCGTTAACCGTATTATTATGAAATAAAATAGACTTTAAAATCACCTAAAAATACTAAAGTCCATGTTCTCAAGCCGCGCCATATCGAGGAACGTAAGATCTGCAGCAGGGCCCTTTATGAAAAGTGCCTAGCAGGTGAAAAATTGAAGAATGTTGTTACATTGGACGAGGTATAGGTTTATCTCAATGATAGCAACCAACCCCGTGTCATTTTTACTACGCTAACTCTCAAATAAACACCTTTCAGAATTGGGTCAAGCAATGCAAGGAAGTTTTCTCAAATGGCTTCTATATCGTTGCAGGTTTCTGCTACAATGGGAGGCTTCCTATAAAGAAAGTGGACCCAAATGTTAAAATAAATCCAAACAAAGACTTGTCTTGGACCCATTATTCGACAATGTGGTCTCATTTCTGTATCCAAGTGACTCAAGATCCGTGTGGCTGCACCAGGATAATGCCACGAGTCATATCTCACGTTCAACACGTCAATATCGGGACCAAAAGAGGGATGAAACCGGCATTTCATACATACCTTTTAAGCATATCCCTGCCGAATCCCCAGACTTAGCCCCTATGAATTTTTGTATTTTTGGCTTATTTAAAACTGCTCTTAGATAAAGAAAACCGAAGATGCCAGATGGTCTCTAGAAATTCGATAAGGACTGTTGGGATGGTCTTGATCAAAATATTCTAAGACGAAGCCATGTTTCCCGGAAACATGGATGCAGGGCTGTCGCTAAACACGTCAAGGCTTACATATAGAAAACAATAAGTTGTACAAACATTTGTAAATTATTTTTCATAAAGCACTAAAACCGTTCTTTTAAAAATGGAACACCCTCTGTATATCTGTTTGAATAACGAGTGTTGCCATCCAGTATTCTCCTCATTTTGTTTATTGAGGTGCAGAAACTTCAGCAAAATTTGAAATCAACTTTTTTTAATTATGTAAACACCGCGGAGATGATTAAAAATGTTGTGAGTTGTTGTTGTTAATGTCCATCAAGTCCAGTTCGACTTATTGATGGCTATATGGACAAATATTCTCCAATTAGATCTGTTAGTGACCATCGCACGCAACTCATCTGGTGACCTTCCGGTAGCTTTCTTGACCCCTTCTATCCAGCTCATTGCAGACCATTCTCTCTTCTTTTTCCCAAACAATTTTCCCAACATCAACATCTTTTCTAATCCATTTCCCCCCCCCCCCCCCTCATTATGTGCCCCAAGTAGGCCAGTTTTTTGTTTACGTATTTGGGATTGTGGGGATTTCTACCAGGATTAATTTAAATTGATATTGAAATATTTGTCCTTTTATCTGTCCATTGCACTCCGAGTAGCTTTCTCCATGTCCACAATTTAAATGCTTCAATTCTTTTCTTTCTTCTTTTCTCAGAATTCAGCTCTAGCATCCAAAAGACAGGAAATACCAATGCCTCTACAATTCTCTCCTTTGTCTTGAATAAAATGCCTTTATCTGTCATAATCTTGTCCAAATTTATTATTGAGTCCCTTCCTAGTGCTATTCTTATTTTACTTCCTCTAAGCAACCTCCCATCTTATCAATCCTGGATCCTAAGAATATGAAGTGTCAACTATATCAATTTTTTTCTTGATGAATTTTAAAGCTATCTTTTTTATCGGTAGTTATAATTTTGGTCTTTCTGATATTTAAATTTAAAACAACATTCTCACTTTCGTCTTCAATTTTCATAATAATCTTTTAAGTCTTCTTGATTTCTACTATCACTGTGGTGTAATCAGCATAGAGAGGGCTGTATTTTTTGTGAGTATCATATCTAAAATAAACAGTGCCTCATACTGGTTAGTTAGCATCAGTTCCAGGTACAAAATAACTTTATTAGGTGCCGCTCAAAAATGAAATCTATTTACAATAATGTGTGGGGATGGTTATATACAAGGGTTCATTTACAATTATATTTTATATTAGTGTCTTTGGGTCCGGATTCTCAGGTCCTTGGGGATCTTGTTCTTGAAGAGTTTTTTTTTCTGTCTTGTTTAATATTCAAGGTAGGTTCATTTTACTTATTTTTTCACTTTCCGTCATTCTGGCTTAGTTGATGAAGAATTTGTTTCGGTTTAAAATTTCTTTTTTTCCTTGTTCCACATTTGTGTTTGTGGCTTCCCTGAAAATGTGGTTTTCAAATTTTACATGTTTCTTAGAACTTAAATGATTGCTTAATTATGCACTCGTTGATATTTTCAATATTGAGATCGTTCCTGAGGATCGTGTTTCGAACGAACCAGGGTGATGTTCCTGATCATTTTATTTTCAAAAACTTCTCATTTTTTAAGGATGCTCTTATGTGCTGTTATAAAATTTGAATGGGGCTAAATATCGGTATTGGTCTTATTATTGACAGGTGGATGTTTTTTTTTTTTTTTTGCACTGCAGAGATAATTTGATTTTCAATTCTAGTAATAGAAATAGTCGGTGTTGTGCTACCTATGCCAGATTGATCCTGTTTTCGATATGTTTTTTAAAGGTTAGATGCTCGTCTAGGTCATCCCTAGATATCTAATATTGTCTTTCCATTTAATATTGCCTTCGAAAACGAAAAGTTCATCCAATAATATTTTAGTTTTGTCTTTTTTTCTGGAGAAGATTATTGCTTCACTTTTTGAGGGTACATTGTGACTCGCCATTTTTTGCAACAAATCGCGGAAAAGATGCAGACCTCTTGGAGTTTCATATGAAGTCTGTCGAATGTGTATGTCGAGGCTAAAATGGCGGTATCGTCGTCAAATAGGTGTTGTGAGGAATCTTCAATACAAGGGAAGTCGTCTATATATATATATATATATATATGTCAAATAAGGTTGACCCAGTGATTGAACCTTGAGTGACCCCAGCAAGGATTTTCCTAGCTGCTGACAATTCGTCTTTGACTTTTACCTTGAATGATCTGTTCATTAAAAAGTTTGGCGTTATTTTTTAAATATATATCCAGGAAGGTACTTTGTATACATTTTGTAAAGAAGGGCCTCGTGCCAGACTTTTTCGAAATTTTTGTCAATGTCGAAAAACACGGCTCCTGTTATTTGGCCCAAGTCCATGGCTTTTCTTATTTTTCAGTGACAACAACTAGCTGGTGCAATGTTGAGTTCTTTGCTTGGTAGGCAAATTTTTCAGGTCTGAGTGGACTCTTTTCTTCAAGGGATTTTCTAAGTCTCTTTAACACACTCTATTATTTCAAATAATTTGAGATAGCAGGTAGCAGTGAGATGGGTCTGTAGCTTGCAGGTTCATGTATGTTTTCCCTTTTTTAAGCATGGGACAGAAAATGGACGTTTTCTATCTGCCGGGGAATGGGCAAGCTCCAGTGAGGCATTAAAGATTTGAGTTATTGATGCTAATATGTGATTTTGGAGCAGTTTAAGAGATCTAATAGGTAATTCATCAATTCTGGTAGCATTTTTATTTGGTAAGGTTCCAATAATCGCTTTTATTTCACCAATGTTTGTTAGTTATAATCCTGTTTCTTTATTATTTTGCTCATATGTGTTCACATATTTGCTAACTCCGCCCTTGCCGGTCCCAAGCCCGGATGAAAAAGGAGGAGGGGGAGCAGTAACAAGCCCACTAAAAAACCTGGGTTCAGCTGGCCCGGCTGATAGTACCCTGTTAGGGCTCCTAATCCAGGGATACAGGATGAGCAGCGTTTGTACTCCATGTTAGGAGCGGCTGCAAATGGCGTCTGTTCCTCATGTCAGAGGCGGCCATTTATTTTGGAGCTAAGTCGGCCTGCCACTGAGTAGTGCTCCCAGTCTTAATGACAAAGGCAGACGAATTCTACTTCACCCAGTGTGGAGATAAGAAAGAAGAAGAAGAAGAAGACATATTTGCTGTGTGTACGAGTAGGCTTAGAATGGGATGTATAGGGAATAGAGCTGAACTGGTTTTCATAGTTATTGTCAAATGATTCAGTTGCCTCTTCTGTGGCTAGTGTCTGCCCATTGTTCGTCTTCAGGATTATTTCTTGTTTTTTTGTTGGATAAGCGTTTAATGGCTTTCCACAGTTTGATCAGTGACTTTCAAGTTTTCCATAAAGGAGTCCCAGCTAGTGTTGTCATGCTTTCTTGTTAGTTTCTGTGATTTTCTCCGGACCATCATCTAGGCTAATTTATTTCGGGGATCACAGGTTTTAAATATCATATTTTATCTTTAATGTGAAGTGGATATCTTCGTTCTAATTCGGGGTCCTTATATTTTGTTGATTCTCTCAGGTTTTGCACCACTTGTTCTTCAATGGATGTTATGACCTCATCTATTTTTGAAGATGTGTCTAGGATAAATTCGGGAGGTTCAGCGGTTTCCATTTTGTACTTTAGAAGAGCCCAATCTGTTATTTTAATTTTATTTTTATTTGAGTAGGAGATTTTGAGAAATCCTGTATCACAAGTAGTATTGGGAGATGATCAGAAGTTAGTTCTTGCAATATCTTTGAGTATGAGCTTTGAGAAATGTTTTTGTGCACGGCGATATCAATGATGTCTGGAGGTGAGTCATGAGTGGGTTCGTCGGGGTAGCTCATACCTAGGTCCATAACATTGATTGCATTTTGGAGCCTTCTCCCACTTGGATTAGTGGTGGTGAACCCCAGACAGGGTGTTTGCAGTTTAGATCTCCTGCTATAGGGGTCAGAGTGTCTGTTGAGAAAATGTTATAAATGTCGGTATGATCTATATAGATGTTTGGTGATTAGTATCACGATTACAGGTTCATATTTGACCCGTTTCTATTTTTTTGTAGAAATTCCTGTTATTTCCAGACTTGAAATAGTGGCATGAAGAGTTTGGAGCTTTAGGGTTAGACTGTTCTTTTTGTGCATTGAGGGTTGGTTTCTTAATATTTTGGGTTTGGGGCACTCTATTCATATTTCTGTATAGTGGGCAATCACGCCAACTTGCCGTATGCTGTCCCTGGCAATTTGCACATTTTGGTGGGACTTGTTTTTCCTTGGTGATTTTGGATGTAAATAGTTCTCTCAGCATTTTACACATTTGGGAGTTTCCCTACATTCAAACTGGGAGTGCCCGAAGTTTTGACACCTGTGATATTGGCCGGGACCTTTGGGGGCCCTGTAGGCCTCGACTTTGTACTTCATGTCACAGAGGTCTGTGATATTGTAGATTTCTTTGTTCTTTGCAGTTTTAGGAAGGATTACCTGGATTAGTGGGAGCTCCTCCTTTGGCACTTTTCGTCGTCTAAGATCTTGAAATTGAAGGTGTATTTTCGATCTTCCAACCACTTGGTTGCTGTGCTGATTCTTTTGTCTGATAATGGTGACAACGCTATTACCAAAACGTCACACACTATTAATTTATTTGAATTAGGTTTTATTTTCTTATGGTGACTGCAACCTGCATAGAGTTAATTAGCCAATCAGTGTGCAGTGTTTTTTTAGATCAATGGTTGCATTGAGCATCAAAATTGTGTTTACCTAAGATCATGGGTTCAATTCTCAGAAGTTCTCTTTCTCTTTTTTATTAATACATTAGAACACCTCTCTGTAAAGGACATTTAATTGCAGAGCCAAAGTGTCCTTTAGAGAGAGATGTCCTCTTACCAGAGAGTTGCTATATAATAAAAATGGTAATTTTGAAAATGAAAACTGTGTCCTTTGTAGAGAGGTGTCCTATAGCATGAGTGCCCTCTCATAGAGGCTTGACTGTACATTATTTTGATATTTTGTCATTCTATCGGTTCATTTTTCTTTATTTGTAAGTGCAAAGTCGAACTGCTTTCACATGTATAGACATGTGGTGCGCTTACAGTAAAAAGCAGTCGCTAACTACCCACCATGATTATCATGGCCTGTACCACGTGTACTAGGGATAAGCAAAAAAAAAAAAAAAATTTTCTTTATGAACTATTTTGACATTGAGCTTATTTATATTCTTTGTATTATAGGAGTCATTGGATGAGGTGTATAAATCATCTGTTTTCGACAGCCACGACCCAGGATATAATTTTGCATTAGGCCCTTTTTTTTATAATTAAAAAAATTGCTACAATGGCTTCCCACCATTTTTAGTTAAAAACAAAAAGGGACTCTAGCACAATTGTATGTGCAAAGTTAAACTGCTTTCCACAAGTGAAGACATGTGCTGCACTTACAGTAAAAGCAGTCCCCAATTACTACCCACCATGATTATCATGGCCTGTTCCACATGTACTAGGGATAGACAAAAATTATAGGGATCTGATGCTTGATCTCTAATGGAAAATTTCAGTCAAATATAAGGTAATAAGACCAATATGTTCTAGTAATATATAACAACTAAAATATATATATAATAATTTTAATAAACAACCCCTTTTATTGGTGTAATATAACAAGAATATATGATTAAAAAACGTGTTGTATAAATAGAAACACTTCTGTAAATAATTGTACGCATTTTATACACGTGAATCATTGCATCACAATATGTAATGTACTCTGTACAAACTGGAGATAATAAAATAAAGCTGTGTAATAGAAGAAGAGTTGAGATAAATAGTAGAAAGTGAGATATAGAAGTCCAACAACACGTAGGAACAAGGCTTAAAATTGTAAGAAGGTTCCAGAAGGTCATAAAGAGGGTACGATGACATCTTATTCTTGGGACCCCAGTATTGCAACAGACGAAGGCCCTGTACTTCCGCCTTTGAGACTATATAAACTCCTAAAAAGCAGGAAATGCATCGCGACTTCCAAGTCTGTGTGAGCCCTTGTCAGTCGATTCTCCGATGCCACCATAGACGAGTAAGCAATCTTCTTCATTTAAAAATCTCCATCTTTCTCTGCTAGCTCAACTCTTTCTGTGCATCGAACTTTTCCCAGTGCAATTGTGTCCTTCATTCTTTGTGTGAACCATCCCAAGTCTTCCATTCTGCCTCAACCATGATTGCCTGTACTCTGTGAAAGGTCTTCCAAGGTGCAGAGAGGTTTTTAGAAAGGTCTCTACACTTGATTGTCCTCTCGGTTACCACATATATACATGTGGCGACCACACTTTGCCTCAGCGAGCGCGAACTGGGACAAAGCTTCACTACACATATGAGCAGTAGTGTGGCGGCCTCAATATGCCTCGGCAAGCGTGAGCTGGGAGAACACCTCACTATGCATGCACGGGCGGCCTTTGGGACTCTTGGCATGTGCGTCGTTTGAACAACAAGTCTTGCTTCCAGCGGCTGTTACTTCTTTCCTCTCTATATATTTTGGGGCTTCAAATAAATAAATTTATTTTATAAAAGTAATTATAATTTTATCAACGGCCTTTCCACAAGCCACACCAACACGCACGCAACCACCCCCGCATACAGTTGAACCTCATTATAGCATTCTGTTTTCTAGATGTTGTGCAGTGGGCCAGCATTTACCTCGCACAGACTGGTGTATAGAAGGTACAGTTTCTAATTATGGGGTTGGTGGGATGCCTGCATCTCACTAGCCAAAACTTGCTAAGTGTTTATAATCAAATGTGATACATGTTTCAAGGCATAACTCAACCTGAAGCTATTGTTATTAGTTTTTATAACTAAAATTTAACAAAAATCTATAAACACATTTATAAATTGTTTCTGGATATACCTGGATGTGACAGGTTTCTAGGAAATACCAAGATTACAATCCTCCCTCATCAACAGCACTCTCTGAATCCCCTGTCGTAGCCAATAATGGAAACTTTATTGAATAAATCAAAATTATATCCTTTTATCTACTGCTTTTTCTTTCAATTTTTATATTTTTATTTGCAATAAATTTCTGTTAAAATTCCATTGTAGTTGTTATTCCCAATTTACCTGATAAAACACCCTGTATATAAAAATAGTATATCAAAATCTTTTTATGTAAAAAAAGTAATTCTTAATAATATTCAGTGTTGTTCTCTTTTAACCACACAGATTTGATTCTTCAATATATAGAACTCAAATTTATTCATTGATAGCTCTTTTTTGTTGTAATAAAAAAATACATTCATGGACAAAACTTAAGGAAGTTGTACCTTTCAGCATGTATATCGGGATTCAGACAATAACTTTGAAAGAGATATTTGATACATAGTGACTTTTATTGAAGACACGAGATAACCAAGTGTGAACAAAATTGCCTCTGTCTCTTGAAAATATATATATGTTATATTAAATATTATTTTATTTGAAATTATATTTCCTAGATTCAAATACTCTGCTAAATCGACCGCCAGAGGTCACACTTCCCCTATAAAACCGATTGTTGTTGTTTCCTGATGGCCGGCTCAAACTGTTTGTACATTATGTAAATAAGTTTTTAATTTTTTTATTCTTACGCTTTAAGACAGGCAGTAATTTTATTAAGTTATGTTTTTTATATATATTCCTTGGCTCAATTAACCCGTAAGCGGTCGCAATGGGTAAAAATTACCCAGAAGGAACTTTTAGAAAATATTTCTATACAGTCGAACTTGGATAATTCGAACCCCAAGGGACCATAAAAAAATTCGAATTATCCAAAAATTCGAATTAAAAACGGAAATTCTATTTATAGGAAATTCTAGGGACCAAGATAAATATTCAAATTAAAGAGGTTTTCGAATTAAAGAAGTTTGAATTATCCAAGTTTTACTGTATTAAAAAATATACAAGGGTGAGTAGAAAAGTAAGGTCTCCTATTTTTTTTTCATAGAAAAACACATTTAATCACAACTTTTTATACATCATTGGAAAGGTTGGACACTTTGCTATTTTTATACATAGTCACCTTGATGCTCAATCACTTTTTTCATCCTGTCAACCAACTTTGTAATTCCGGTGTTGTACCACTCTCCCGCCGCCTCTTTGAGCCACTTGTCGACCCACCTGGCGGACACCTTTCTGTAGCCGAGGGTCTCAGACACAATCTTGTGCACGGAGAAGTGGTTGCAATCTTCATTCAGGCCATCCTCGATCTCTTCAAGGGTTATCCGCCGGTTTGTGCGCACCATTTCGTCGATTCGAGCCATGGTTGATTCCGGCAAACTCGGCCGCCCAGACCGCTGTTCATCGTGGACGTTTATCCGCCCCTCCTTAAACTCCCGGCACCATTTCCGCACATTTTTGATGTCCATGCACTTCTCACCATACACTTCCACTAACTTATATTTAAAGTGACATTTTAAAATTCAATATATAACGCGGCTGATGATTGTAAAACGAAAAATTAAAATTATACAGCGAATGTTTCTTTTAAAAATCGAAATTTATTTTCAAAGAGAAATAGCGACATTTCTAACTTTGAGGATGAGGTATGGAAAGGTGAAACATGAAGAGTAATGGAGAACGGAAAAATAATACTAACTGATGGTGAATTTCGACCGGAGAATTATTTTTCGCATTTAAAAAGCGTATAACTGAGCGCAACTCGCACTTGGCGGGAGAGCTAAGGGGAAGCTCCATCACGAACGGCTGCCAGACAGCGACTGAGCGTCCCAAAGTCACCTGGAAGGTTCTAGACGGTAGAGGGGGAACCAAGGAAGGCAGCGGTGTTGTCGGATTTCACCTAGCAACGCGCGTTCGGAAATTATCTCGTAGAAGACCTTACTTTTCTACTCACCCTCGCATATATTTAAAATATATTCTCAGTACCTTTCTAAATCTCTATCTAAATATTATTATAATAAACCTATAATTTTAATATTTTATTACATTTATTCATTTTACTAGCATGTTTGGGTCAATTTTACCCAGCGCGACCTTTTGAGTTCTCGTCATTGGGTAATTTTTACCCAGCGTGACCTTTTATCGCCTTTGGTTTTGGTTTGCGTAATTAAGTTTCGGGTTACTTTCTGGCTTCTTGTTGTTTGGTTTGCTGCCCCAAGTGCAATAATACAATCTATTCTCTCTCTCTTCCAACAATAAGGTAGGATTTATATTTTATTTCCTTTTTTTTTACATTATTTTACATAAAATGCTTTCAAATGCTGATTTTCTTCGTGATGATAGTAATATTCCAAATCCCGATGATGAGGAATCAGAAACTGATGATAATATAGGAATTGGAGTACAGACACTGAACAGTATACATTATCAGAAGAAGAAAACAATGAGGATCCAAGCTTCAATTACTATATAGGAAAGGACCGGAAGACAAAATGGAAGAAATCTCTTCCCCCAAAAAATGTTCGAACTCGCAATGAAAATATTATCACCCATCTACCAAGGTAAAGGGGAAGCAAAAAATGCTAAATCAATATTAGATTGTTGGAATCTCGTTATAGATGACAACCTACTTGAATGCATAGTTACAAATACAAGCATTTGCATTAGAAATATTCAGCAGAACTATAGCAGAGAAAGATATGCTAATTTGACAAACCTACATGAAATTAAAGCTTTATTGGGAATTATTTACTTTCTTGGTATCATGAAAGCAAATAAATTGAATACAGATGATGCATGGGCAAGAGATAGTACTGGATTGTGTAGAATAGCTATGTCTGAAAACAGATTCCGATTTCTTCTCAGAGTAATTCGTTTTGATGACAAAGCTACAAGAAATGAAAGACCTCATCAAGATAAATTAGCAGCTGTGAGAATGATTCTTGATATTTTGTAAAAAATTGCCAAAAGCACTATTCTCCTTCGGAATATATAACAGTGGATGAAAAGCTTGACGCTTTCAGAGGGAAATGCAACTTTAGGCAGTATATTCCGAGTAAACACAATAAATATAGAATAGATTTATTTGCTCTCGTGGATTCAAAAATGTTTTATACTTGTAACTTGGAGATTTATTCAGGAAAAAACCCTGAAGGTCCTTACAATGTCAGCAACAGTCCAAGTGACGTGGAACGATTGTGAGTCAATCAAGGGAACTGGCAGCAATGTAACAATGGATAACTGGTTCACCAGTTATTCCTTAGCTCTAAAACTTTTGCACCAATATAGACTAACAATTGTTGGTACTTTAAAAAGAAATAAAAAGGAAATCCCCTCGGAGTTTGTCATCAGCAGAGGTAGAAATGTACACACTAGTGTTTTTGGCTTTCAAAGTGAAATGACACTTCTTTCATACAAGCCAAAAGATAATAAAGTTGTACTTATGCTTCCAACTTTGTATCACAATGCAAACATAGATGATTCAACAGGAGAATTGGAAAAGCCAGAGATGATAATGTTTTATAATATGACAAAGGGTGGTGTAGATATGATGGACGAAATGACAGCTACATATAACTGTGCTATGAATTCAAGAAGATGGCCCATGGTTATTTTTTATTCACTTTTAAATATTGGGGCAATAAATTCCCAGATAATTCATTTTGAAAATGGGCAATGCATCAAAGGTTAAATCAAGACGTCATTTTTTGAAAACCTTATCCTTAGATCTCATTGAAGAGATGGTCAAAGTTCGCACAGTAAGCGGAAGAATGCCATGTGAAATGAAGGAAAAGGCATCAGATATTTTTAATTTGTTAGAGCCTGGTCCATCTAAAAAGCCAAAAATAGGAGAACGACATCGATGCAAGAAATACCAGAAAGAAAAAAAAGGACAGAAAAACTATTCAATATTGCCAGTACTGTTTTGCTTTTTTGTGTAAGGAACACTCTGTAATAACTTATCAAGAATGCCATAAAGCGCGAAACAAGTCCTAATTTCTATGGGAGGAAGTGATAACTTTCATACAAATTTATATTTTATAACCTATCTTCAATATATATTTTATTTTTAAAAAATAGTCAAATATATCATAAATATTAGATATTTTGATTTGTTATTAATAAAATAAATAAAATATTATTTTTATATCGCAGGATTTTATGAAAAGATATTTAATAGACAAATCATTATTCTAACATAGAATACCATAAAAATATTAAAACGAATATTAGATTTATTTAGGTTTTTAAAAGTGGGTAAATTTTACCCACCGCGACCTTTCAAGGTATAAAAGAGGGCGCGACCGCTGCTGGGTTAAAGAAATCTCTGATCAAAAAAACATAGCATGATCCTCAAAATATTCCAAAATCAACAGAAATCTCTTTTTTTTTATAACATATATATTATATAAAAATTATTTTATTTTAAAATTATAACTTTTAGAATAAAAAACTACTTTGTTGGATCGACCGCCAGACATCACCACTTTCTCTATATAAGCCTATTGTTGTTGTTTCCCGTTGGCCGGCTCAGCTCAAACCTTTTGTAATTATGTAAATAATATTTTGTTTTCCTTATTCTACTCGCCTTAAGTCAGGTAGTACTTTATCAAATTCTGTTTTTTATACATTCCTTAAGCTCAATTAAATTTAATTCTGATTTGAACTATTTTTATTATTTTTGCCACAAATGCAATATCAAAAAACATACTCATGTATACCAACCTCAAGCAACAGTTAATAATTCTATATAACTCTAATTACAAAATCAACAGCAGAAAATCTTCTTAGTACTGTCCATTGTTAGGAATATGATGGTTGGAGAAAATAAACACATAATTTGAAAGATTTACTTATTTATTTTTATTGTCATAAAAAAAAACCCAAAAAAATTTAGTGGCACAGTAAAGATATCATCAAGGTATATAATTGAAGGCCTCTTGAGAAATCTGTACAGTGCAATTTCAAATATTATTTTAAAAAAACATTAATTTGAGCATAATAATTGTAGGGAATAATATAAAATCTATATACAGTTTGATAATTTGATCCATACATAAAATATAAAATGGGGAATATATATATATATTAAGCCATCCTATAAAATAACAATATAATAATTAAAACAATATATCTGTCATTACATTGTAAAAGAAAAAAAATTCCGACCCAAAATATTAGTTTTTATTTTGGAATTTAAATAGCTCTAACATACCAAATGTTTAGCTCAATATACCAATTAGAAAAATAGCTGATTTGTCCAATTGTTGACAGATAGTGAGAAATTCATATATAGAGAGAGAGATATATATAGCGAATATATTGAAAAAAAAAAAAAACAAATAACAAGTCCTAATTAAAAAAAATGACTTCAAGCAACAAAATTAAATGAAAATGCTAAAAATTAATGCAGAGTAAAATTTTTGAAAAAAAAAAAAAATTAGCTACTCAATCTTGGGGAATGAAAAAAAAAAGTGATAATAACAATCAACAAAATAAAGGCCAATGATTTATGCATTGAACAAGTTGTGAAAATTGTTCTGGCATGGCTCTCTTGGATGTATAAAAATAATTCTAGTCTATAACATTTTTCACCCAACTCAGCTGCTAGGATGAGCCTGCAGACGACTGGCCATTGCCATTAACGTAGTTGATATTATTCATACATGATTGCTGCCTCAGGATGCTATATACATTGTTCATCCTACTAAGCTGCTCGAAGAATGGAATGAGGTCTCGGAGCTCAGTGTCCCCCATGTCATCAAACCAGGAGTTGACAGGCACCTGAAAAAAAAAATGCACAAGTTCCAAATATAAATATCAATTAAAAGAAAAGAGCTTAATTAATGCATTAATTCAGAAAACACATCAACCAATAATTTATTTAACTCCAGACATTTCAGTGTCATTCTCTTCAGGGGAATGATTATTTTGAATCCTAGTTCTGGAATCATTCCCCTGAGGAGAATGACAGCAGGTCATCGGGAGTTGAATATATTATTGGTTGATGTTTTTATGCACAACTTCCAACCAACAAATAACTTTGGAACTAATGTATTATTATCCCTAGTACACGTGGTACAGGCCATGATAATCATGGTGGGTAGAAGTTTGTGACTGCTTTTACTGTAAGTGCACCACATGTCTACACATGTGAAAAGCAGTTCGACTTTGCACTTACAAATGTGCCAGAGCCCTGTTTGGTTACTTGCACTCGCTGGTGGGGTTGGACTTTTGCAAGAATCAGGGGCCATTGGGGAATTTTTTAATTAGAAAAAAAGTGCCCAATATGGGATTCGAACTTGGATTGTAGCGGTCGAAAACCAATGGTTTAGACCACCCTTCCACCGACCCTCCCTTATAGTAAAGGAAATATTTTCTTTGATCATTTCTCCTTGAGCAATGATGAAGGCATAAAGGTGTAGTTGACAAGTGATTATTTTTTAGGTTAATTAATTGCTATTACCCAAGGCCAACGATGGAGCGGTGGCATTTGATGTGAGAAAAGAAGATTGGTTTCATTACTTGAATTATATAAATTTGTGTGCATAATGTGTAGAACCTCCCTTACAACGGACAGTTTTTACCAACAAAATCATCCTTCCATTGAAAATACTTTTGTGCTAGCAGACACCTCCAAACAATGGACGCTTTTCAATTGCATAATTTATTAAGTGTACATATACGCACAATTCAGAAAATTCAAGTTGAACTAAGACTATATACACACAAGCCTTTTTATTGGGGCATCCAACAAAGACTATATATATACAGTAGAACCTCCATGAGAGAACACTCATGCTAAAGGACACCTCTACAAAGGACAGTTTTCATCTGTAAAAAGTTCTTAGTCCTATTCTCTTCAACATTTATCTGAATGATTGACAGACCATCAAATCACCAGCTAAAATTTCCCTCTGTGTAGGATGACACAATCAACAATATCTTTGCCCTAAAACAACCTTTCCCATACAGAACATTCTCTAAACAAGGTTATGAAAATTTATAAAAAATAACACAAAACTGAGACTCTATTAACATCACCAAATATGAAATTGGCCTCTTAACTTTTAACAATCACCTTTGCCATTGAACCCTAAATATCATGTATCCTGTCCTCTCATGCTCAGACACTATACCTTGGTACCACACTTGACCCTGTTCTCACTTTAAAAGACATGTTGACAACATGAAACACAAAGATAAAAAAAAGTTTCAGAATTCTAAAAAATAATAATAATAATCCGGCTTCCAACAAGGAATATGCTGTCCCAGACTGGACAATGAAAGTAAAAGAACCTATCCAAAATGACAGAATTCCGAGCCAGTGGGGTCACAAATCACCGGTATTTATTCAAATACACATTGCAGAACTCAAATTTTATACTAGAACTCAGCTTAAAAATCTATTTCTCAAAATAAATTTAAAATAGATTAAATTTCCCAAAGAACACCTTCCAGGCAATTTTATTTTAAATTATTATCAAGAACACAAAGACTCAAAGGCCCCACTCCTCACATTGTAGCTTACAATTCCAATCTTTTAAACACCCCAATCAATTCTAAATACAAAAGCTTCTACTCCCACCACATAAAATAATCAATAAACTAACCTATTTTCCAACCATTAATCACAAACATAAAACCTAGGCTCAAAGCTCTTGGCGTCCAGATCATTGTCAAAAATAGTTCCCTCTTTGACATTACCATTTAGAGTGATGATAGACAAACTGAATTGTCTGGCAATGATAGTGTGCTATTTAAAATAATAAAATCATTAAAATTTCTCTTCCCCCCATGCTAAGCCTTTTCAGTTTACAAATCAGGATTTCCAGCAATAGATAGTGCTCTCAATAACATCAACATCAAAGTGCACCCAGTAAAATGATCTACTCGGACCGAGAGAAGCCATTTACACCCTTTAAGTTTGCTTCTCCTCAAGAGTATTGTGGAATCAATAAAGCAACTACAAGCCAACAGCTTATGTTAGAATTCCTGGAAGTGAACAGGTAGACTCTCTAGCTACTTAATGCACTGGGTAAAGGCAATGTGAAGCTGAGCCAAGGTTATTACAGAATAAACTGAGTGTTACAAAAAGTCTCTCTTCTTATAGGATATTGAACACATAACACATCACCATGTCTAGGGATATTGCAAGCACAACACATTGTCAAGTTTAGGGAAATTGCACACATAACACCTTGCCAAATCTAGGGATGTTGAACACATAACACATCACCATGTCTAGGGATATTGCAAGCACAACACATTGTTAAGTTTAGGGAAATTGCACACATAACACCTTGCCAAATCTAGGGATATTGAACACATAACACATCACCATGTCTAGGGAGATTGCGAGCACAACACATTGTCAAGTTTAGGGAAATTGCACACATAACACCTTGCCAAATCTAGGGATATTGAACATATAATACATCGCCATGTCTAGGGATATTGCAAGCACAACAAATTGTCAAGTTTAGGGAAATTGCACACATAACACCTTGCAAAATCTAGGGATATTGAACACATAACACATTGCCACATCTAGGGATATTGCAAAAGCACACCATTACTCAATATACTTACAGCGTTTTCAGGATGGAAAATGTATGAGGCAGGAGAGTTGTCCACGATGATTACTTTATGAAGATCTCGGCCAAGTCGATCTAGATCCTACAAACAAATCAACTTTCATTAAAATTTTGAATTTAAAAAGAAAAATGTTGATAAAATATAAATGAGAAGCCTATGAATAAGAATGATCATAATTCAAAGTACAAATTACTATTTAATATTTGAGTTAGATAAAGAAATATATCTTTTGAATAAGACCACACCTATAATATATCTACATGCAATGCTTCCATAATAGCATTGTTATATTCTGTAATAAATATGATATATAGAATACTTAAGTGTGTTGTCTTTCACCCTCTGAAGTTTTTAGTGATAATCTAAATAGTATATTAACAAAAGTTATCTTTCAAAATCATTTTAAAATAAAATTTTACATAGGAATTTGAAGAGTTCTCAAGATTAACTCTCCACTTTTTATTAAATAAATCTGAATGGATATAAATTATCAAATCAAAAATGCATTTTCATATTGTTGCATATTCAAAGAAAGAAAAATTTACAATATACAGTCAAACCTTTTCAATTCAATACGCCAAGGGATAGACGATCCCTGTTGAATTAAAGCCGGTTTAAGTGGAAACTTTGGAGGGGATTTGAAAAATGGCTGAAGAGGTTATACTGTACTTTTACTAAATAAAATAAGACTAGTTATCCTTTTTGTGTCAATGAAAATTTAATGGTGACACAAAAATGATCTAGCTTATGATAAAGCACAATTAGGATTATAGATTATAATAATAAGAAAATATGATCTAATCCAAATAATTTATTAGTGTGTGACCTTTCGGCAACAACATTGTCGCCATCATCAGACAAAATTATTCTTTTGTCTGATGATGGCGACAATGTTGTTGCCGAACGTCACACACTAATAAATTATTTGGATTAGGTCTTATTTTCTTTTATTATGATCTAGCTTAGTTGTTTATTAAGGTTTATTTAAACAGAAAACCTCAAGTTTATTGACCATTGAGTTTGAGAAATAGAATCCTGATACAGTGAGAAAGTTTAAGAGGACACTTTACTAGAGGACACCTCTCATCAAAGGACATTTTATTGTCAAAATTGCTTTTTTTTTGCTTATCCCTAGTACACGTGGTGGTACAGGCCATGATAATCATGGTGGGTAGTTAGCGACTGCTTTTTCTGTAAGCGCACCACATGTTTACACATGTGAAAAGCAGTTCGACTTTGCACTTACAAATGTGCCAGAGCCCCGTTTGGTTACTTGCACTCGCTGGTGGGGTTGGACTTTTGCAAGAATCGGGGGCCATTGGAGCATATTTTTTTTTCAAACAGAAAAAAGTGTCCAATGCAGGAATCGAACCCGGGTCGTAGTGGTCGGAAACCAAACGGTTTGACCAGCCTTCCACCGACCCCCCGCTATTTTTACTAATTAGCAACTCTCCAGTAAGAGGACACTTCTCCCTAAAGGACACTTTGGCTCTGTAACTAGGTGTCCTTTACAAGAAGGTTCTATTATACAGAATGGTGCATAAGTCCTGAAAATTTAGATTTTTTAATTATAAATTAAAAGGCAAACTAGAATGAAAAACTATATTTTATTATAGTTTGCCTTTTAATTTTTAAGTTTTAGCTTTTTATTCTAGCTTGCCTTTAAATTTTTAATTAAAAAATAAAAAGGGTTCACGACTTATGGGCCACCCTGAAGAAGAAATGTAAAAAAATAGAACCAATTGTCTCACAATTAAAAAAAATTATTTTCAAATGATTTTATATTATTTATTTATTTTTTTGATTCTCCGCCAGGTGGCCAACGAGACAAGTCGCAAACAACATCGTCTCCGTGCTACAATTATTTCCCAGATAAGTAAATACTTTTCTTCTTATTACTCTATCTATTTAATATTGGAATTTAATTCTAACTTGTTGGATTATATCAGATAGGTTCTGGTAAAACTGCTTAAAATGAATTTTTATTTTTGGTAGCCATAATTTGCATAGTTATGAAGGCAAAAGAAAGTAGTTTCATTGTTAGTTATGCAAATTTTAAGACGCAAATTCTCCCAGCAAAAATTCCTAATATGAAAGACCTTGCTTTTGTTGCAAAAACTAATCGAAGATCTATTATCTTATGTTATTGATAATTTCAGGAATAGAGCAAAACCCTGGCCCTAGGTCAGCTAAACAAATGACAATGGAATCTTATAGAGAGAAAGATCTAGCTGAAATGATAGCAACTTTAAAAACTAAAATAGACGATCTAGGTCAGAGATTGGAAACCCGACTATCTTCGCTGGAAAGCGGGATGAAGGAATTAAATCAACGTTTCCAACATATTGAGACATCCCTTGAGAAAACTGCTAAAGCAGTGAGTATTAACTCGGAGAGGATAGACGGTTTTGAAAGAAGACTAGATCTTTGCGAGATGAAGCAAAGAGAAAATAATTTGATTTTCTACGGAATTGAGGGAAAGGAAGGGCGAGGTTCCAACGGATACTCGCGCTATAATCATGAACCTGATTCTGAGAAAATGCAAATTCAAGAAAACATCACGATCCAGCAATGTCGCAGATTGACAAAAAACGCAAACTCGCCGATCCTGATTGAAGTGCCGGAACACAACGAGCGTATCATGCTCTTTAAAAACATGTTTAGACTAAAAAACACTAGGATCTATTTGAATAAAGAGTATTCGGTAAAGATTAGAGAACAACGGAAACTACTTATCACAAAAAGGAAAGAACTCATGGGAAACGGTATTGCCACGAAACTACGGGATAACAGGCTCATAGTTGGTGGGATTGACTATTACGTTACAAATGGTAGAATAATGAGCCAAAGTGGCGACAATGCTTTATAGCCACTGACAAATCCCCAATCCTCTGTAAATAAAAATACTTATGGGCAAACTACTGTAAATAGACAATCTTGTTTTTCGTTCAAAGACGACACACAAGTGCTGTGTTGGAATGTTAATGGTTTGGAAAGGATGTTGCTGCAATTCGACCTATTCACACATTTAGAAAAGTGCAGCATTTTTGCACTCACAGAAACATGGAAGGATCAACATCTGAAGAATAAACCAACAGGATTTCATCTGTATGAATCACTTGCTCAGAGAGACACAAGAAGGGTAAATCATCGGGGGGAATTATTGTTGGGATTCGAGAAGCTATAAAAGACAAGATTGAAAGGACTTAAAATTGAAAAACAATGGATTATGATCTGTCTGAGGTTGGACGGTGAAATGCGAGTGTGTATGATCTTTGCTTACTTGCCACAAACGATCACTATTTGACCAACTGCAAAAATTTACTCGACCAAATAGAAGGGAAAATAGTTGAAGGATATGAAGTTTTACTGGCTGGGTGACTTGAATACACGAACGGGTGCAATGGGAATTCTTCATAATACATTATACCTTCCTTGCTACTTAACTACTAGACGCACTTCTAAAGATCCTGTAATATCTACGCATTCAGAACAATTCATAGATAGATTGGATAATAATACTCTTACAATTTTGAACGGCAGAACAAGGGGTGACAGAAGTGGTAACTACACATACATATCAGCATGGGGATCCTCGGTGGTAGACTACTGTATTGTCTCCCATGGGCTGTTAGGTTACGTACATGACCTATACATCGAGGGATTACCACACTCAGATCACTTACCTCTAATTATAAAAATGGATTTGAGTTGGGGACCGAAACAAGTGACGAACCCGACTTCACGGGTAAAGAAAAAATATATATGGTTACCCGAAAGAGTAACGCTATTTGTAGAGGACTTAGGAGGAGCTTATGGATTTTGGAATAACTCGATTGAGAATATAATGAACAACATGGTTAATCAGATCAAAAGCGCAATGGTACAAAATTGATGCAAATTGAAATAAAAGCGAATAACTCACTGTCGAAGCCTTGGTTTGATCATGAGTGCTACATAGCGAAAAAGATTATGAAAGCAACTCTGACAAAATATATTAAATCTAATAGGGATCTAGATCGTTTGGAATATGTTAAAACAAGGAACAAATATACATCGATTATTAACAATAAAAAGAAAAAATATTTCTGTGAAATACAAGAAAAATTAAATAATACATACGATTCAAGTGAATTCTGGAAAACAATAGCTCGCTTCAGAAAAGGAAACTATACACAGGGCAATATCTCAATATCGGACTGGCAGCAATTTTACAATAAACTCCTGGATACAGAATCAATACCAGATTACGAACCCGTTACTATGACCTTCCTAAATACAGATAATGAGCTAACTAAATGCATAACTCTTAATGAAATAAGCAAAGAAATTTCTCGAATAAGGCATGGCAAGGCGGCTGGTTTTGACGACATAATGAATGAAGCAATAAAGGCCCTCCCAAAAGATTATCTAATTTCCTTAAAGGATATATTCAATAGAATTTTGAGAACGTCTGAATTTCCGACAACATGGTTGAAATCAGTTATTCAACCAATTTTTAAGAATGGTGATCCAGACGACCCCTCTAACTATAGAGGCATAGCGCTCTTAAGCAATATAGCAAAATTATTTACATCAATACTTAAATCTCGTCTAGGCAGTTGGATCGAAAGGAGAAATATAGTTCCTGAGAACCAGGCGGGATTCAGGGCCGGCCACTCTTGTCAAGACCATATATTCACTCTATTATCCCTGATTCAAATGACTCTAAGCCGAAAGAGAAGAAAATGCTACATGTTCTTCGTGGATTAGAAAAAAGCCTTCGACACAGTGCCCCACTCATTATTATGGAGAAAACTGGTAGATGCAGGTCTCAACCACCGTTTTGTTAACTTAATTAAAGATTATTACACAAATATGACAGTGGTAGTGCGATGGAACAATTTATTCACTGCGCCAATAAAGGTGCGTTCGGGAGTTTTACAAGGGGAGCCGATGTCCCTTATTTATTTATACTTTTTATAAATGATTTAATCGGTCTCTACAATAATTCAGATTTACCGGGAATATATCTCCCAAATTATGGATATGTTCATATTCTACTATACGCAGACGATATTGTCTTGATTGGAGAATCCAAAAATAACCTTCAAATAAAAATCAATATGCTAAGAAAATATTTTGAAACAAATTTATTAACCCTGAATGAAAATAAGTCAAAAATAGTAGTTTTCAGAAACGGCGGTCGATTAGCACAAAATGACAAATGGTTTTGGGGTGAGCGGCAACTGTCTGTTACTACGAAATATCTATACTTGGGATATCCGCTTACAAGTGCAAATTCACTAAACAAGGTAGCGTCACACTACAAGGGCAAAGCCCTGGCAGCAATTGGCGCTGTGTGGCAAGTTCTGACAAAATCCAAGATGAACTCTCTAAATGCGGCAATGAGATTACTTGATTCGACGGTCTTGCCTCACATGCTATACGCCGCACCCTGCTGGGCACTCAACCAAGTAAATGTAGTTGACCAGGTTCAGAATATTTTCCTAAGACGCTCCCCAAATTTACCAAAGTATACTCCGGGCTTTATGCTAAGAATGGAGTGTGGACGAGTATCACAGCAAGTTATCATAACTAAACAGGTCCTGAGATTTTGGGTGAGGATTATGAAAATGGAAGAGAGTAGGTTGCCCCGGGCATGTTTGTCACACCTCTGGACATTACACAGTAATCAAAGGGCTGTTTAACCTTTGTTGAAAACCTGTCAACCATTTTAGACTCAAACGGTTTTTCGTTCCTGAAGGGTTGTCCGGATTACACTGCAATACTGACTGAAATCCCTGCTATTATTCGAATAGCAACTGAGCAAAGCATCCAAAACGACATGGCGAAAATCCTAAATACTTCACATTAGTCACTTCAAATACCTAAAATGTTCAATAACAGCAGAACGATATTTATTCACAACTATTCCTCTAGCAATTAAAAGATTTTTTGCACAACTGAGACTCCTATGGACGATCTTCCCAGAAAATCGTCAAAGTGCTGGAAGACTGATTTGACTCTAACTTGCGATCTGTGTAAAAACAGAATCCAAGACGAAATTATGCATATAATATTTGAATGCTCTTGCTTAGAGAAACAGAGGAAAGAAATTTTGGGTGACTTACCCTGGTCTCAACCTGACTGCCAACAAATTTGTAGCTGGATGAACACACTGATGGTTGATCAGGGTCTCTCCCTCGGTTTATATAAATTCTACAAGGCTGCAGTCAATGTCCGTTGGAGAATAATGGATTCGCCGAATGTCGTGGTTTGCTTGGAGGAAGAAGGTGAAGATTGAATGCGGCTGATTTCACACTAGCCCTCTCAATGATATCCTTCCCTTGACATATCCTAAACATTGGTACTTTAATTTAAATATTTAATCATGTATGGTTATTTTTGCTCTGTATGTTTATTTTTTTGTATATATGGTTATATTTATTTTTGTTTGTTTTTTCTTTCTTCTCTCTTTTCTTTTTCCTTATCACTTCTTGTATTCTAGTTTTTACTTTTGAATATCTTCCTTTGCTAAATCCTGTAGAGGGGAATCATGTATAGGGCTGGATGCCCCAATAAAAAGGCTTGTGTGTGTGTGTATATTATTATTATTTTTTTTTTTTCAAATATTAAAGACCAAATAAATGAACTCTTTTTGTGTGAATTTTTCTAAAGTAATGTGCCAGGAATGGTGCTCATTTAATTTCTTGTGTGATAAGGTACAATTTGGATTATAGATTGGGAATAAAGGTAATAAGACCAAATCTAAATAATTAGTGTGGGACATTTCGGTAACAGTGCTGCTACCATCATCAAAGAGTGAATGAGGGAAAATATCACAGCATGTGTTCTTAAATAGTTAGCATTGTTATCAAGAGTGTAAACAATATAGCAGGTAAGATAGCAGTTTTAAAAAATCTGAATTTTTTAAAATTTCAAACCATATTTATGTTTGTTATCTTGTGTACGTGTGTACTGTTTTTTTTTTTTATATATTTGAACAATAAAATTAATTGAAGCCTAGATGAAAATTACTTTTCAATTAAGATGAAAATATGAAATATGTGAATTTCTTTTAAAATCCTGATACAAGAGTATCAGGGGTAAATGTAATAAAATGTTTGGATTGTGTAGCAATGCTTTGGATCGGCTGAAAATATCTAACAGAAGTATTCTTCCAAATACCATTACTATTAATTGTATGCTTCCAATTTTGCATGCAAAACAAATTTTTAAATGGTGCACATTCGCACATTACACTGGAATAAAATAAATTGAAAAATTTAGCTCTCTAATGCAGCATGATAATGCTCTAACTAAAAAATACATACTGGGCATAAAAGGCGAAAAGTTGAAGATATCAATTGGATATTGCTTATTTTTAGGAGGCCCTGCTTCCTCTGACTAGTTTACATTCAAGGTATTTATGTAAACTGTGCAAACCCTTGTACCCTTCAGCAAGAGATGCTAAAACCATTCATCAGGTATTTATGAAACCCTGAAGAGTGAAATCTCCCATTAGAGATGTTAAAACCATTATCAAATATTTAAGAAAACCCCTGAAGAGTGGAACCTCCCATTAGAGATGCTGAAACCATTATCAAATATTTATGAAATCCCCTGAAGAGTGGAACCTCCCATTAGAGATGCTGAAACCATTATCAAATATTTATGAAAACCCCTGAAGAGTGGAACCTCCCATTAGAGATGCTGAAACCATTATCAAATATTTATGAAATCCCCTGAAGAGTGAAACCTCCCATTAGAGATGCTGAAACCATTATTAAATATTTATGGAAAACCCCTGAAGAGTGGAACCTCCCATTAGAGATGTTAAAACTATTATGAAATATTTATGAAAACCTCTGAAGAGTGAAACCTCCCATTAGAGATGCTAAAACCATTCATCAGGTATTTATGAAACCCTGAAGAGTGAAATCTCCCATTAGAGATGTTAAAAACCATTATCAAATATTTAAGAAAACCCCTGAAGAGTGGAACCTCCCATTAGAGATGCTGAAACCATTATCAAATATTTATGAAAACCTCTGAAGAGTGGAACCTCCCATTAGAGATGCTGAAACCATTATCAAATATTTATGAAATCCCCTGAAGAGTGGAACCTCCCATTAGAGATGCTGAAACCATTATCAAATATTTATGAAAACCCCTGAAGAGTGGAACCTCCCATTAGAGATGCTGAAACCATTATTAAATATTTATGGAAAACCCCTGAAGAGTGGAACCTCCCATTAGAGATGCTAAAACCATTCATCAGGTATTTATGAAAACCCCTGAAGAGTGGAACCTCCCATTAGAGATGCTGAAACCATTATCAAATATTTATGAAAACCTCTGAAGAGTGGAACCTCCCATTAGAGATGTTAAAACTATTATGAAATATTTATGAAAACCCCTGAAGAGTGAAACCGCCCATTAGAGCTGCTGAAACCATTATTAAATATTTATGGAAAACCCCTGAAGAGTGGAACCTCCCATTAGAGATGCTAAAACCATTCATCAGGTATTTATGAAAACCCCTGAAGAGTGGAACCTCCCATTAGAGATGCTGAAACCATTATCAAATATTTATGAAAACCCCTGAAGAGTGGAACCTCCCATTAGAGATGCTGAAACCATTATCAAATATTTATGAAAACCTCTGAAGAGTGAAGCCTCCCATTAGAGATGCTGAAACCATTATAAAATATTTATGAAAACCCCTGAAGAGTGGAACCTCCCATTAGAGATGTTAAAACCATTCATCAGGTATTTATGAAAACCCCTGAAGAGTGAAACCTCCCATTAGAGGTGCTGAAACCATTCATCAGGTATTTATGAAAACCCCTGAAGAGTGGAACCTCCCATTAGAGATGCTGAAACCATTATCAAATATTTATGAAAACCTCTGAAGAGTGGAACCTCCCATTAGAGATTCTGTTGTTGTTGTTGTTTCTTATCCCCTTGTGTAAAGATTACACGAATTCCATGAGTTCATGCTCCTCGAGCTATTAGAGATTCTGAAACAATTATCAAATATTTGTAAAAACCTCTGAAGAGTGGAACCTCCCATTAGAGATGCTGAAACCATTATCAAATATTTATGAAAACCCCTGAAGAGTGGAACCTCCCATTATAGATGCTGAAACCATTATCAAATATTTATGAAAACCCCTGAAGAGCGAAACCTCCCATTAGAGATGCTGAAACCATTATCAAATATTTATGAAAACCCCTGAAGAGTGTAACCTCTGATCATAATCTGAGGCTGGATTGATTTGTAAGTGCAAAGAGAACTGCTTTTCATGTGTGTAGACATATGGTGCACTTAAAGTAAAAGCAGTCGCCTACTTCTACCCACCATGATTATCATGGCCTGTACCACATGTACGAGGGAGGAGCAAAAAAAAAAAATTATAAAGGCCTCTTTTATAACAACACAACATGGTTATAACGACCTAGTCACAAATGAGGTAGTAGCGAGAGTTGACTCTATAATAATAAAAAAAATCTTTATCATAACTATTCCATTGCCAAAATATCCATATTCTAAGTACAAAACACCAGAATGGTGTGCTGTGTGGCTAATGGTCTAAATTGTTTCTTGCAGAACCCAGTTTAGATCTATTTGGGTAGGCACAATTTGTTCATTTGCAATCGCCTAGTTGCTTCTAAAAGCAGACAATTATTACAATCTAAAATGTCTATATCTCATCTATAATTCAATACGATGCACCTTCAAGGGTATGCTAACAATAAAATTTATATGCCTCCTTAAATATTTTTTACTTTCTGTAATGAAATCGATAAGGCACAATTTGGATTATAGATTATAAACACAAGGTAATAAGACCAAATCCAAATAAATAAATAGTGTGTGACGTTTCGGTAACAGCGTTGTTACCATCTTCAGACAAAAGTACTGGATGATACTGGATTCAGTACTTTTGTCTGAAGATGGTAACAACGCTGTTATTGAAACGTCACACACTATTTATTTATTTGGATTCGGTCTTATTACCTTGTGTTTTCTGTAATGAATTTAGAAAAATTTAGTTTACAAAAAATTGTCATATAAAGGTCACATTTGGAACCTAAAGATGTTTTATGTCTGTATAATATAAATCATATATTGGGCAACCAAGAAAGTTCATGCTGTGTTTGAATAAATAAATTCTAAAATATGGGTGGAGAAAAATTGCAGTTACTTTTTGCCCCTTGCATATATTTACACATTTTACAAAGTGGTAGAATACAATTTGGATTAGAGATTTTTTTTTAAATCATAAAGACCAAATATAAAAATGCAATTTATACCAGATGGCGCAACAATGGTGTTACAGAAGTGTCATATAAATTACTTATGTGGATTTGGTCTTGTTACCTTATGGACATTCGTCAAATTTGAATATCCTTTTTAAAAAAGAACATTCTGCCCTTCAGTTAAAAAAATGTTCCACCTTTATCTAAACACTTTCTGAACCTAGAATTTTCTATTTCCCAAAAGGCTGTCCTACAATAGGAAAAGTTCATAATACAAAAAGTTCTTATAATCTATTAATAATTTTCATTATGTCACACTATAGCACTCTTTTGACTATACATTTATTTTTCATAAAAAGTAGACAATAAAATAGCCTTTTTTTCCCTTGATCAGCAGGAATTTCTAAGAAAAACAATTTGAACATTTCTATGTTGTGCAAAACAAAGAAATTTGTTTGGTGGAAAGAAATTCTAAGGGAATTCTAGTTGCGATTCAATAGACCCAGAACATCAACTTTGGGCAGTGGCACTGAATCAATGGAGTATAGATTAGAAAGGCAATCAATAGATTTTTGTTTTATTCAATTTCCATTGCTATCAATACCTGATCAATTAATGGCCTAAATCGATGATCAATAAGCAAGATGGCTCCAAGCACGTTAGCTAGGGACACTTTCTTTGTGATATCCACCACTTACTTTGGTTCCAGATATGTAAATTGATGGCTTCAGCACTAACAGTAAATTATCTTGAGAAGGAGTTTTACACATGTAGGACTTGAAATTGATTCCAAATCTTTTTTCTCTGACTCTTGGAAACTTTGAGGCTTGATGGAATGAGAGCTAATTTCAGTAAAGATTTCTTATTCCAGATGTAAATTTTTGAAGCAACCTTGTCAAAAAATTAACTAGTTAAATATTTACAAATTATGCACAATTTATGTCCAGGATGGGCTGAAAAAAAAAAAGAAGAAATATATATCTCATTATTTCTAAAATTTAAAAATAAATTAGTTAGATGTCAAAAATAATAAAAATTAACACTGGCTTAATTTTGCCTAATAGAGCATATTAAGGTGAGGTATATTATGAACAGGCAGGTTACAAAAACACATACTTTCTTGGTCACTGATATAAAAAGGAAAATTATTGGTGAGGAAATTTTTTGAAAATTGAAAATAGATTTAGAAATTAGAGAGAAAATAATGTTCATCAAAAATTTAAAACCTTTGAGAGCCTAGAAACATCTCTATGAATATCATGAATTTTACAATAAGTTGACATATCTAATGGTTGAAGCACTTGTATTGTTATGTATTGTAATTATTTTTTGGTCCCACATGAACACATCAAGTAACAAGACCAAATCCTACCAAGAATTCTCTATTTGATATTTCACTACCACAGGGGTCAGCAAACTTTTGAGTTGGAAGAGTCAAAAATTATAATTCACAATTTTTCAATTTTTTCTTGCCAACAATAAATAGTGCTCCCACAAATAAAGTTTTTATTTAAGCGAATACTACAGACAGCTTCACATCCAAAGAGCCACAGGTTGCTGACCCCTGCACTAGCAGCATTGCTAGCATCAGACTAGAGTACTTGGCATTGTTCTAGTCTGAAGATGGCAGCTAGTGAAATGTCCCTCACATATGGAATATTCTAATTGCAGCATCTTATTTCCTTTGAGAATGGAAACTTGGCCATCTGTCTGGGTGTTGAGATTGTGCTAATATTCAGAGCTATACAAAAAGCTTTTAGTTCAATAAGCAAAACATATTAGTTTAAAAATCAATGTTTCTAATTTAATAGGATAGTGCATTTGTGAAAGGTATTGCATATTATTTGAATTGAAATTTATTGGAGTTTGAAAAATGTATAGAATTATTTTTGATTGATAATGATGATAAGGCACAATTTGGTTTATAGATTATAAACACACAGTAATAAGACCAAATCCAAATAAATAGTGTGTGATGTTTCTGTAACAGGGTTGTTACCATCTTCAGACAATGATTCAGTACTTTTGTGTGAAGATGGTAACAATGTTGTTAACGAAATGTCACACACTATTTATTTATTTGGGTTTTGGTCTTATTACCTTGTGTTAACAATAATACTATTTGAATTTTATATTAAGTATAAATTTTCTAATTCAACTAGTTAGGATTTAAAACCAATGTGATTTGGTGAGTATTGAATTATAGCCAATTAAATTCAATTTGTATGACTATATATATATATATATGATGAACTTTAATAAATTTAAAGCAGAATTATCACAACTAAATGTTCCTATTTATATTTGGATCATGATGGGAGATTATATTAATATATGTGTGTGTTCAAAGATTTAAAAAAGTTGAGGTCCAAATTTTAAACGGACAACATTCTTTTCTCATTTACAATATTTTATTGACATATCTATGAGAGGTGATATCATGATTAATTTTGTTCACTTTTCATTTATTTTTTTAGATCCTGATTTAATAATGGAAGAAACTAAAGCTTATATTTATTAAACAACAAAATAGAGAATTTTATAATGTGAATATTTATGTTAAGGTAGATATGACACATTGTAATCAAAGCCTCCATTTCTCCAACACAGCTTGTTGCAGAGCAAAAGTGTCCTTTATAGAGAGGTGTCCTCTTACCGGAGAGTTGATAAATAGTAAAATAGTGATTTTGGCGATGAAAACTGTCTTTTATGGAGGTGTCCTCTAGCAGGGGTGTCCTCTCATGGAGGTTCTGCTGTATATGTATCAGCAACAATTGCCATCAATGTTCAATCTTAATTTTTTTTTTAATTGATGCAATATTGGTATAGAATTTTTATAAAACTTTAAATCATATTGGATTGATTAAAAGTATACTTTATTTTTGGGGGTGAAGAGAGAAAAAACTAAACAAAAAAAAATTAATCAATAAAAATTTATCAATAAATATTTATATATATATATTTTGAACTAATCTTTTGTATTTGATCTTTTATGTTTTTTTTTAATATGTTACCTCAATATTGCATTATTAATCAAGTTTAAATATGTGTACAAATCTTCTTTTTTTTAATTTTATGGACATTTATAGACATTTAGGTGATAGACAAATAGATTTCAAATTATGCATTGTGATCTTTATGGATCATGGCAGAATTGTTCCAGGACTAACCTTAAAGCTATTTTATGGAGGAAGGCCCACGTCGTCACCACTTGCAGTCAGATTTGTGCTTCCATATCTTCCAATTTGAGGATCTGATTTGTTTATATGTAACATTTTTATCTTGACTCTTCTTTCTCAAATTATGTAATGGGTAAAATTTTCAACCTTGTTTGACAATGTTCAAACATTCCCATCATGTTCCAATGGAGCAAGTAATGTGAACCATTGGGTCTTCCTCACCTTGACATAGTTGCCCCGATAGAAGACGCAGTGTTCTCTGAAGAGGCGGCACCGGAAGACTTCCCACTTGTCCAAAATATCTGCTACTGGGTCAGCGTACTGAAACCCCCAAAAACAAAGGTCAACAACCAATATGCAGAGTTCAATTTTCAAGAAATAAATAAGCATGCTTCTTAGAAAACATAGTCAAACTAATTCAATATCCAAAAGAATATGTTTTCTGTTGAAGCTCAATGTTTTCTGTTGAAGATCAATCCAATATATGCCTTTTTACTATCTAATGATTTAGGTATGGATGGCTCTATTTTCAGAACAATATTAACCAGTTTTGGTACCAATGCGCTTCGCCTAGCAAGAACAATGGGCTTAGACTTTCTATTATTCCAATATATGCCTTTTTACTATCTAAATTAAAGTATGTAATTTGTTTAAAGTATAGTAAGTGTTGAAATATAGTTGGTTGAATTAAAGAGGTTATACTATATAATAGCGCATATAGCTTCTGCAATAAACATAAATAAAGTTTGAAACAGTAATATAACATTTAAATTTTTATTAGCTTTCACAGGATTTCTTATAAACAGTAGAACCTCCCTGTAAAGGACACCTAATTGCAGAGCTAAAATGTCCTTTAGGGAGAGGTGTCCTCTTAGCGGAGAGTTGCTAAATAGTAAAAATGCTAATTTTACAAATGAAAACTCTCTTTTGTAGAAAGGTGTCCTCAAGTGTGAGTGTCCTCTCATGGAGGTTCTACTGCATATATATATAAGAAATTAAAATTTCCAAAGATTTAACATGTTTACATGTCAGCATTGACAGAATTGACATGTAACATGTTAAATCTTTAGAATTATAAAGGTCATTTTTTATTTAATAAAAGAAATCCTAAGGTGAAAATATCAGGTTTCAAGGGATAAGTTTCTTAAAAAAAAAAAAAGGAACTGATCCCTGGAAATGTGATGTTTTCACCTTAATATTGATACAGAGGATTATTTCATTGAAAAAAAAAAATCCCCAAAGCTAATAAGAAGTAAAAGGATTGTGATGTTTTCAAGCTTTTACAAATATGTATGCAAGTATAGAATTAGAACTTCTGTGCTAACATTGTACAGCTGATGAGTCTGTTTGAAGAATACAATGAGTTTTTTTTTTTACTTATCCCTAGTACATGTGGCCATGACAATCATGATGGGTAGAAGTAGGTGACTGCTTTTACTGTAAGTGCACCATAGGCCTACACATGTGAAAAGCAGTTCAACTTTGCAATTACAAATATGCCAGAGCCTCGTTTGGTTACTTGCACTTGCTGGTGGGGTTGGACTTTTTCAAGAATCAGGAGCCACTGGAGCATTTTTTTTTTAATCAGAAAAAAGTGCCCAATGCGGGAATCGAACCCAGGTTGTAGCGGTCGAAAACCAACGGTTTAGACCAAAGAGTAGTGGGATAAACCAATATTTTGAAGCAAACTAGAGATCCCTCACCAAAATCCTTCTTTAGATACCATTGAATTAATGGAGACTTTACAGGCTTTCTCAAATGGAACCATCCAATTATTCAGTTCTAAGTATCTTTCTCTAGTATAAACCTTATAAAACAGCATATATTAATAATTTTCTAAGGCTGTAAAATTTTGCCCTTTTTTTCAAACCAACTATATTTTCTTTTAAATTGGTGCAATCCACATTTTTGAATGTAGGATCGTATTTTTTTTCCCCTGATGAATTGACTGAATGCAACAGAAATTGCACTTTACTCACATTTCCTGCTTGACCACCCAATTTTTGAATTCATTGATGAAACCATTATGGCACCTGGGGGCTTTAAAATGATCAGTGTATATTAAATCATCTTGAATATCATTTGTTGGTTAGAAGTTGATTCGGAGAAAAACAGTCACCTCAACCTAACTCCTGATGACAGGAAGTCACTGAAACATCAGGAGTTAAAATAAACTATTGGTTGATGTGGCTGTGTTTCAAATCTGGTATGCTATAGGTATAATATTTCTCTGGATAAATTCAATTTATTATAATAAATAGCTTGACACTAAGGTTTTAAGTTGTTATAACCACAGTATAAACAATTGAGGTTTGGGACCTTAGAATTATAATGTTATAACCAAGCTTCTGTTTTAAAGGAGGCAGTTATAATAAGGTTCCACTGTAGTAAAAATGTAACTAAATTTAGGTAGCGGCCAAATACTACCAGACAAAAATGTTTTTTTAAATAGTATAAATAGCACGATTAGGTACAATTTGAATTATAGATTAGAAACAATAAAATAAAACCAAAAATCCAAATCTACTTATATAATTGCCTTATTCTGTCTGTGTGAAGTTCACGGATAGATTTTGGTCAGAATGGATAAAATAAAAAAAGTGTCAAGGGATGGGAATCGAACCCACGACCTTCCGCTTACCGGGCAGATGCCATGACCACTAGGCCACATGACCACAATTTATAATTGTAACAAATAGTATTTGAATCAAAACATTCAATCGGGTAAAACACGGGCGTTGCCCGGGTCATTCGGCTAGTAAATCAATAGTCTGTGATGTTTAGGTAACAACATTGTTACCATTACAGTACTTTTGTATGACGTGGTAACAATGCTGTTAATGAAACGCCAAACACTGTTTAGTCATTTGGATTTGGTCTTATTACCTTGTGATTAAAAATAGCACAATTTATATTTTTGAATATTTTCTTTCTTTCTCTCTCTCTTATTCCAAGTACACATGGCATACAGATGAAAATCATGAGGGGATATTAGCAACTGCTTATCATGTAGATGGACTACATATCTGCACACTTTAAAAAAATAGCAACTTTTAACGTAAAAGTGCCAAAGCCCTGTTTGATTAATTAAACTCACTGGTTGGGGCGTTGAATTAAAAAGGTTTGACAGTATATTGCTTATTAAGATGTGGTCCGGTTACCCTATAGATTGCATCTAGAATCCAAATTCCACACCCACATTTGTAATATCTTTAGTATTCTTCATACTCGTGTTGAGAAAATGCACATGCAGCAACTACAGAACTGGAAGGTTCAAATTCCTGATGTTAAGTCAAAATTATTTCATGAGAACCAAAGAAGTTTTCCATCATTTCTCCTAAGAACAAGTTTTACAAAATGGTTACCAGAAGGGACAAGGATATTGCACAAAGACAAATAAGTTTTTTCCTCTTATTAGTCAACACAAAAACAACCCATTTATAGGTCTCAAAAATGTTCAGTTGTTCAAAGTATTTTACTCAGGGGCATGCAATGCCAAGCTGTATGAAGAAGAGCTCTGGATATGATTTGCTAAAGGTATATATAGATGTGATAGAATTGCCACAGATATGGCTATAAAAAAGAAATGTTTTGCATTTGTGATAAATACCTAATACAATAAATACACTAAAATATTCCAATATCATCTGATGAACATTGGTATTTCATTATAAGAACATCACTTGGGACTAAGATTTTATGTAGTTATAGCCAGTTAAACAATATGGGACATAAAATTTGGGACCTTATGATGTTTTATGACCATGTGTTGTTGTCATAAAAGAGACTACTATAATGAGGTTCCGCTGTATCTTGACCTGATCTAGACCAACTTCTGCAAGTATCTAAGTCACATGGGGGTCCTAATGTATTGTACTAATTGGTTCCTGGGGAATCTTCCAAGCACATCTAGACTTGAAGTGACAGAATTATATCTAGTGTGTGACTTGTGAGTATACAATACTACAATAGAGGAGATAACAAATGTTAACAGTAGGTTGATAAGATGGGAGGGACTTGGTCACATGATAGGCACAAACAGATATGTCTAGAATTAGAGTAAATAAATGGAGTGTACATTTTATAATTCAGTTGAGAACCTTGTTATAACAACATCACTTGGAACAAGATTTTAGGTTATTATATATAAGAGCACATGCTGTTGTTATATGCACTGTTAAAACAATTGGTACTTAGAACTTGGTTTTAGAATTATGATGTTATAACCAATCTGCTATTATATTGAGGATCCACTGCCTATTGCACTTTTGTATTTGTGCATATTCTCTCTCATTGATATGGGAAATTGGTAGCTTTACCCTTTGAAAAAAAATAGTAATATAATTGTTTTAAAAATGTTTTGCCATCAGACAGAATCTGTGGATACGATGCAAGACAAGTTTGGGATATTGAGACAGTGCCTAGCTCTATATACCATTGTTTCAGAGTATAGCCCTTGCCAATATAGGGGCGGCCATTATTATGTTGCATCCTACCATAATTATGCCAAAAAAAAAAAAGTGTTATAGAGTTGGTGAAGTGGTAGGGCCTATTTTTTTTTTTTTAATTAGATCATGCAACTAAATGTTGATTTTTTTAATTATTCCAGATGGACAAATGACCTTTTTTGGTTACTCAAGAAACGCTAACCATGTACGCATTTCGGGCTGTTGGCCCTCATCAGTATAGTGCAAGCTGTATCTCAATGACCAAAAAAGCTGGTCTTTGGGGCATCTGAAAAATCATGAATAAAAATTAGTCCTGTTATATCCCTAGAATCCCAAATATTGAAACAAAGACTAACTTACTTAGGACACATAATGAAAGCAAATGGTTTAGAAAAAATGTTGGGAAAAATTGAAGACCTGCAATGAGCTAGCTAGAAGGGGTCAAAAAAACTACTAGAAAGTCACTAGATGAGTTGTAAGTGATAGTCACTGACAGATTTTTTTTGGAGATTATTTTTCCATATAACCACCAGAAGTCAAGCTCAACTTGATGGACTCTAACAAAAACAACAAAGTCCTGATGAGGGCCATTGTCCAAAACCAAGGTCTCCAGTTCTGAATTGCCAAATCAGGTGTTATGGCCTTGCTTACAGAAGTGGTCAATAGATGGTACCTATTGTGAAGGAAAAGGTGGCCTTTTTTATAGATCACTATTCTCCTGGCTATATCTATATTTACTAACTATAATGGAACCAATATTTTTGGATTATTCATAATTTTAAAACTACTCTTAAAATCAATATTTTATAGATTTTAAAAGAAAGAATTATTACAGATTTTTTTTTAATTTGTTCATTTTAGTACAAATGTGCTTAACAGACTTTTAATTTCATAATGACCTGCACCAGTCTGAAGAATTAAACTAAACGAACTGCGGAAAGTATTCATCATTGATCAGTCAACCCTTTCATTATAATTTAACTTCCCTCGAAAAAAAATATATATATTTATCTTGAATTAGTTAAATATATATTTTGAAGAATAATGTTGAGTAGCTAGAGTTGCTTTCAACAAATAAAATATACATAAACATAGTTGATCTAAAATACCCATTCCAAGAGTTTAGCATCAGTATCACCATAAAAGGAAAACTGAAAAATGCAATATTATAGCAGTAGGGTAGATTAAACTGACGAAACCGCTGAGAGGGTTCACTACTGATGAGCCCCCCCATTAATTTTTCCATTGCAATAAGGGCAGTAGCAATTGTTTAATTTTTAAAAGAATCATACGCGTCTATACTAGTTTCGAATTTTCATAACAGATGGCGCGCTAATGCATCATAATAAAACAAAATCACCCTCATAAATAACTAAAATAATCCACCAACTTACCTTAGCTAAGCTGGCAGTAAAGAGAACACATTCATAGAGTTCACCCATCTTCTTCAGAAAGTCATCGACGTATGGCCTTTTGAGAACATATACCTGGAGACATGAACAATTTAAGCTTCAATTATTAATTCAATAAATGAAACTTACTGGATGTGTTGCCCCATCAATTTCCACAGGAACAATGAAATCAGCATTTCGTATAGGCTGAAACAAACAGAAGCAGTTAGTGAGTGACATAATAGAAATGCCATGGAATCACATCAGCACTGAGCAAGCTGGCTGACATCTTGCAGCAGATCAAGCAAGACCAGCATTACAACCACCATCTTCTATGCCTTAATATTCAATGGATTGTACTCTCCGGGTCAACTTTGTCAGACTTACTGAACCTGACAAAGTTGCTTTTGTTACCTCAGAGGGAATCTTTGAGCATGCAAATCTACCACAGAATTGATTAAATTAGCCAAGTTTAAACATAGTGTGCCATCTATATTCAAAGGCCTAACTGCCATTTGTGAATTATTTACTGAAGAGCATTGCTCAATGAAAATATTTATATATATTTCTACTGTCCCTTAAGCTTATATGTCCATAGATCCTTTAAATACCTTAACCAAGAATTCCATCCAAATCCTGGGTATATAAGCAGAATGGCCCAATACATTACTAGATGCATGCATGCACTATCATAGCAGTATGAATGATTAAACTGGCTAAACCACTGTGAGGGTTCATCACTGATAAGCCAGGCCCTCATATTTTTTTTTATTGTAGTACGGACAATAGTAAACATTTGTAAAAGAAAAAAATGTAGTAAAATGTGTATGGCTTCATTTCTTGAATATTAGGCAAATGTTCACAAACTTTTTCTTTATGAAAAACAATGAATCTTTTTAAAATTGCCTCCTGGAGACTGCTCTCAATCAAAATTAACATATCTACTATAGGCAGAAAATGGTGCTGGGTGTAGAGCTGGTTCTCTCCATTAATGCTGGCCCCACCTAAGGTCTTCCATGCCAATAATGCAACCACACAATGGTAGTTAGGCCTCTTGGACTGGCTGGCAACAGTCTGCCAACATATTACAGGCAAGTAGAACCCAAATATTCCATTTCTTTTAGCATGTCTCCTAATTCAAATTTTTAAAATATCTCAATAAATCTGGAACACAAAACTTTCTAACCACTACATAAAACATTTAATAAAATTATCTATAAGGTTTATCTACCAATGAATCCAAACAAATATGAAACCAGAATTACTCAAAACATATGTGTAGCCTCTCTAGATTATTGACAAAAATAACTCCCTCTTTGACATCACCATCAACATTGATGGTAGCTAACTTGAAAAAGCTTTCCTCCCCACCCAAAAAAAATTTCAGTTCTAAATGAGAACTCTGCCTACTTTTGACTGAAGGGCAACCATTTACACCCTTCAAACTAGTTTTCTAGCCAAGAACCTCTTCTGAAAAGCATAGGCAAATCGATAAATCAACTCCTTGTCAATAGCTCTGTCATAGTATAATGGCAATATGAATGTTCTGATAGTCTCTGATGCTACAATTGTGAAATTAGGCACCAAAAAGCATGAGGTTATTTTGTCCCAGAATCCTTACTTGGGGCTATTGTTAGCAGAACAACTAAGGGACAGACCAAACAGATTCATAAAGAGTCCCAAACAGTTTCAGAAATTTCAAAGCCATGTCAAGATGGGGCATAATGAATGAAGGCAGATCTTCATATCCCAGATCACACACCTCATTATATCAGTGATATTCAGAATACATTTTAACTGCTACAGGATATTTTGAAGCACTTTTCACAACCACCAATAACCCACAAATAAACTGCCTGTGAAAGGATGCAATTGCACTTAAATGGGTAAACCACATGGACTTCAACTTGAACATCTCATAATGCCTTGGTGTGCATCACCATCTACAAATGGTGTATGGTGGAATACCCGCACATCTACCAATGAAAGTCAGTCTGAGTTATTAGCCCACCATGCCCAACAGTGGAAGAAGTGACCACCTGGCCTTCCAACACACCACAGTGAAGCATCAGCAACATCTGGTTTAATGAATCATGTTAAGCTCCATAGGGGGGGGGAATATGTCCTAGTGAAGGTCTAACACACCAGCATAATAGCCTCTGCTATGAAGGACCGTATCAGATCCTTGAAATTCTGCCTCCCAGGTGATAAGAATCAATCAAGCCAGCCAGCCTCAGAAGAAGTTAGAAGTAAACGGTGTAGGCATAGGAACAATCTATGCAGTAGAACAACCTCCATAAGAGGACACTCACGCTAGAGGACACCTCTCTACAAAGGAAAGTTTTCATTGCAAAATTATCAGATTTACTATTTAGTGCAACTCTCTGGTAAGAGGCCACCTCTCTGTAAAGGACACTTTGACCCTGCAATTAGGTGTCCTTTACAGGGAGGTTCTACTGTACTAAGAATGTGTCGCTAATCTTTCATTTTAATGATGAAATACCTACCAACCAGTTCCCCCTTCACCACCTATCTCCTGATAGCTTAGAGACATTCAACTTTACAAATTGTTTTCCTTTAAACCACCTCTCTCTAACCACTGATCTCTTCAACTGTTCTTCATTCTTCACACAGTACATTGACACTTGGAAATAAAAACTTATTAAAAATGTGTGTTCAAACAATAATTTTAGCATTCCAACTTGTACATAATCCTAAATATTTGCTTTTTTGCCATTAATTTAATTTTTAAAGCTTCAACTAAAACAACTCTCTCATGATAAAATGTTATAATTCTATCTATGAGTAAATTGAGATTTAAAAACTTCTTTGTTCTATGGCATAAACCCAGGGTCCCCCCATCTCATGGCTTATCTCTACCCATTCTATAGAAGATTTTCACCCATCATACTATTATTATTATTAACATTTCTGTAGTTTTTTATCTTCATTATTATGTTTCAACTTGATACTATATAGTAATTAGATATTTTAAAACAATTTCATGACACTTCTCTTATAAGATGTTAAAAATCATAGCTGCCCCTGTATGATGAGGACCATAGCCCAAAACCTTGGTATGCAGGTTGTCTTTTGTCTGAATTTGCCAAAACTAGTGTTGTGGGTTATTCACATATTTATTGAAAAATATCAAAAGATACCTTATATAATAATGCATTTAATAAATGCTAAAATGTATCTATTAAAAAAAAAAAAAAGAGGTTCATTTGAAAAAACATGCTGAACTTGTCTTGAAAATGCATGCATATAATCCATTTATTTTTAATTTAAACCTATTTTTAATTTTAAAATAAAAAGAAATGACTTCTATATTCCATTTCAGTTTAGTAGTTCCTTCACTGTGTATGTAAAATTCCTAACAGGAATCTGTTATGTTAATTTACATATATTGCCAAAACCATCACCTTCAATAAACAATAGAGGGTTAGAGCAATTATGTGAAACAACCACAGCTAGCTTCCTCTCCCCAGCTAGATGAATGCATACCATACGAGAGTTTGGGAGGAGAATGCTTATAGAATGCAGCCATCTTTTCCTCACCCCAGAATCTTTCGATTCTAAACTGATTATTTCTCACCACCACTAAAAAAAAAAATTTACCAAGAGAAATACTTACAACAATAATTGGAAGAAAAATCTATTATTGAATCATTTGTATCAATCCATTTATAATGCTAATTATACAATTCACACTATTTTTCCAAATGGAATTCCTACACAGTTCCATCCAAATTTTATAGTCATTCTATTTGTCCCATCATACAGAAAATTCCAGAAATACTTACATAAAAGAGGTCTATCAGAAACACCAAAACTGCGGAGAAACTGAACAAACTGCTCTTCACCTTATCTACGACTGTCCGAACTTTACAGAAGTGAGACATCGATTGTTCCCTGGTCTAAATTATTTAACTCTCTTACATCAGCCACTTTGTCTATATAAATTTTATGAACTCTGTCAATTAATATGTGTAAATTTGTAAATATTTAATTCTTAATTTTGTCTGTTGTTTTATTTGTTTCCTCTGTAATAGGAGCAAATATTTCAATATCGCGCCTGGTTGATTAATACATAAATTTATTGAAACTAGAGCAATCCATAATCTTTAATTAAAAAGGTTATATTGGATCAAAATATCATTTTGGTATCATATTGGTAAAATGAATGATATTTGGATTCAATATATGCCTTTTTAATTAAGCATAAATGTATATATATCTAATTTGTTTATTAACTTACCTTAAAAGAACTATGCACCAAGGTTTCATCCAAGTCAATCACCATGCACATCTTGCTCAAATCCCTTGTCCTTACAGGGGGAAGGAGAAAATTGTTGCATAACTCGGGCTGAAACAAGCAAATAAATTAGCCATGAGTTTTTATTAACCCCAATTGACCTAAACATTGTTTGAATTGTAAGCAGCACCAAGTTATTGATGCTTTTTCTACACTTTTGAGAGCAGAGAGAGAGATTTTAAAATATTTTATTGACATCATGCAAGTTGCAATGGTAACATAGATAAAATAAACAGTAGAACCTCCATGTGAAGACACTCCTGCTAAAGGACACCTCTTTACAAAAGACAATTTTCATTTACAAAATTTCCATTTTTACTTTTTTTACATAATTATCAACTCTCCGGTTAGAGGACACTTATCTCTAAAGGACACATTTGCTCTGAAAACAGGTGTCCTTTACAGAGAGGTTTTATTGTATATATAAAAGAGAGCATTAAAAAATTATATCAAAAAGATAAAATTAAAAATAAAAGAGGAAACTATTTACAGTTAGGTAAAGTCCAGGAGGCTCGCTCAACGACAATGAGTCCTCATCCAGACAGTAAAGGGGTTTTCATGCTTTCCTCCCCCTCAGAGAGCTTGAATACAAATAAATACAGTGCAGGGCGGGTAACTTTTTATCCATAAATTATTGAATACTAGACGGGTGACCTGGGATTGACCCGTGTGCATATCTACCCGAGTGATATATATTTAGATACGATTTTTTAAAATAATTGTTATATCTATTTGTTTGCATCAGCATAATTTAATCTAATATTTGATAGAGGGCGCTGTTTGTGAGCTAAGTAGAATAATTTGAATATATAGTTTTAATAATTGATTTATATATTTTTTAAAATAGCCTATAGTCTTCCCCGTATTTTTTTATCTATGTATGGAAATTTTGGTTTGAATTAGTGAACTACTGTGAATTTGTATACCGGACATACAAACAAACATTCATTTTTATATATATAGAAGATATTGTGCCATATTACCCTGAAGTACTTACTATTTTAAATTTACAAAATAGCATCAACAAAAAGCAAAGTCCACGATTCTTTAAGTTAGACTCCCCTTCTCCCTTTAAAAAAAGCCATCATGTGGCTTTAACTACAATGGAAAAATAATTTGTACATGTCTTCCTTAGTCTCTCTGAGGAAGGCTGTGGGATAAGTTTAAAACATGTGAGAAATGCAAATATAGGATATACAGAATGAAGGTTGCAGAATCATGTTCTGATATAACACACACCTCCAAGTTTTATTTGGTGAGAATTTTTGACAATTTGTCAGAACTTCCATGCAACCACTAAACAACTACATTGAAGAACTGATGCAACGACTCCTACAACCTCTTAATAACAAATGTAGTAAAGCCACAACTCATTCAACCTTCCGACAAACTTCTATGGGGGTCTGTGGACGAGAAAACCATTGGTTTTCGACTACTACAACCTAGGATTGAATCCCGCATTGGGCACTTTTTTTGTTATAATTAGATAAAGCTCCGAAGGCCCCCAATTCTTGCAAGCCCAACCCCATCAGCAAGTGCAAGTAACCAAATGGGGCTTTGGCATACTTGTAAGAGCAAAAGTTGAAGTGCTTTTCACATGTTTAGATATGTGGTGCACTTACAGTAAAAGCAGTCACCAACTTATACCCACCATGATTATCATGGCCTTTACTACCATGTGTGTTCTAGGGATAATTAAAAAAAAATCTCTCTCTCACAATGAAAAAAGCAATTATATATATCAAAATATAATTATATATATAAACCTATCAAATGACAAAATGATGAAATTGGACAAGATTATAAAAGGGCATTTCTCTCAAGACAAAGAAGATAATTTCTATTTCCTGTGGTCACTTTTGGATGAGAGAGCTGGACTCTTAGAAAAGAAGAAAAAGAAATGAAGCTTTTGATATGTGGACATGGAAAAAGCTCTGAGTGCCATGGACAGATAAAAGGACAAATATTTCAAGACTAAATTAATCATATTGGATTATAATTGGAATACCAAATATGTGTAAACAAAGACTGACCTTTGTCTGACACATAATGAGAGGAAATGGTTTAGAAAATGATATGTTGGGAAAAATTGAAGGAAGGAGGAAGACTTGCAATGAGCTGGCTAGAAGAGGTCAAGAAAGCAACAGGAAGGTCACTAGATGAGCTGCAAGTGATGGGCACTAACAGATCAAATTGGAGAATTTTTGCCCTTATAGTCACCAAAAGTCAAACTTTCTTTTAAGGACACTAACAAACTATCAAAAACCATTTAACTCACAATATTTTATATAATTATTTGTATTTATAACATTACTTGATAAAGGGGATCCCCCTAAACCTTGAAATAATTTTAAAAACTTAGCTTAGCGAGAGGGTCGGTGGAAGGATGGTCTAACCCATTGGTTTTTGACCGCTACGACCCGGGTTGGATTCCCGCATTGGGCACTTTTTTATGTTTAAAAAAAAAAAATGCTCCAATGGCCCCCGATTCTTGCAAAAGTCCAACCCCACCAGCGAGTGCAAGTAACCAAACGGGGCTCTGGCACATTTGTAAGCGCAGTCTAACTGCTTTTCACATGTGTAGACATGGGGTGCACTTACAGTAAAAGCAGTCGCCTACTTCTACCCACCATGATTATCATGGCCTGTACCACGTGTACTAAGGATAAGCAAAAAAAAAAAAGCATTATCTATACAGTTAAACCTGTCTATAGCACCCCTTCTTGGGACTCACCAAAATAGGGTGCTATAGACAGGTCACTTTTAATATAAATCGCATCATACTACCTATTTAAAATCGGGCGCTATAGAGAGGGAGGCGCTATAGACAGGTTTAACTGTATATCTATATATATAAAAATGAATGTTTGTTGGTTTGTATGTCCGGTATACAAATTCGCAGTAGTTCACTAATTCAAACCTAAATTTCCATACATAGGTAAAAAATAACGGGGATGACGATAGGCTATTTTAAAAAATATATAAATCAATTATTAAAACGATATATTCAAATTATTCTACTTAGCTCACAAGCAGCGCCCTCTAGAACGCTCAGGCGACCTGCCGGCGAGGGCTGTTTCACGCGACCGCCTGCCATGTTTTATGTGTTTGAATAAAACATTTAATCATGTAAACCCGGGGGTTGCCTGGGTCATTCGTCTAGTATATTATATATACAGTAGAACCTCCATGAGAGGACACCTCTCTACAAAAGACAGTTTTAATTGTCAGAATTACCATTATTACTATTTAACAACTCTCTGGTAAGAGGACACTTCTTCATAAAGGACACTTTTGTATTGCAATTAAGTGTCCTTTACAAAGAAGTTTTACTATATTTGTATTTTAATATAAAACAAAAGTATATTTTGAATAATTGTTCAAATGAAAAATGGCTATTGACAAGAATGTCACACATTGAATGTATTGTGGACTTGTGCAGTGTTTAGCTAAGCCTGCCAACATCATGGACCAAGAGACTGACACACAGTTGTGGTCATTGTTGGCATCCTCCCAACATCATGGACCAAGAGGCTGACACACAGTTGTGGTCATTGATGGCATCCTGCCAACATCATGGACCAAGAGGCTGACACACAGTTGTGGTCATTGTTGGCATCCTGCCAACATCATGGACCAAGAGGCTGACACACAGTTGTGGTCATTGTTGGCATCCTGCCAACATCATGGACCAAGAGGCTGACACACAGTTGTGGTCATTGTTGGCATCCTGCCAACATCATGGACCAAAAGGCTGACACACAGTTGTGGTCATTGTTGGCATCCTCCCAACATCATGGACCAAGAGGCTGACACACAGTTGTGGTCATTGTTGGCATCCTGCCAACATCATGGACCAAGAGGCTGAAACACAGTTGTGGTCATTGTTGGCATCCTGCCAACATCATGTATCCATCCCTTCTGACCTCTACGTAACTCTTTTCTGATATAGAACATCATCCTCTTATTTTTAAACCCCCATATTTTTCTTTAAGTTAATAATCAGTTTCAACTTTAATTGGATGAATTTGTATGCAACTTATTTCTTTGAACCCCTATATCTTAATATATTTAAATTATCTATCTCTTGTAATTTTTATTAGACTCTATTTATGATAAAGCACAATTTGGATTATAGATACAAGAAAATAAGACCTAATCTAAATAAATTCATAGTGTGTGACGTTTCCACAACAGCGTTGTTACCATCATCAGACATTCTTTTCTCTGATGTGGTAACAATGCTGTTGCCGAAATGCCACACAATATTAATTTATTTGGATTAGGTCTTATTTTCTTGTATCCATAATCTATTTGATTTGAACCAAAATGACCTCTAGCTTCCATTTAATTTTACAGCTGCCTCAACCACCTGTAAAATTATTAACAGGAGAGCCTGGCTGTGATAATTAGCACATTCTGTTTAAAAGAAATCCTTTAAACAATCTCAATGGTTTGAAGAATAAGAAAAAAAAAGTTTACAAATAAATTAATAAATTAAAAGAAGATGGGAAGAGAATATGGGCAAGATCTTTATGGAAATAAGGGAATTTATTAATTAAAAAATAGATCTAAAAAACATTCAACAGAATTAGAGAAGCCTGGGAGACATTTACAGAATTAGGCTCAATCTTAGAAAGAAAAAATCATGGCTCTAAATAACAATTGAAATTAAATAATAATGCTATGGAAAAAAATAATTGAACAAGTAAAAATCTTGCATTCGTTGGAAGCATCGTAAAAGAGGATTGAAGATGTAAAAAAAGACGTTGAGGCCAGAATTGCAAAGATTATTTTTGGAGAAATAAAAGTTTTTAAGAAGAAATTTGAAATTGAAGAAAAAAGGTTACTTCAATGTTATGTAATAAGTTAGGGCAGTTTTCTCCTGTATGGATGTGAAACTGGGACAATGAATAAGAACTGGAGCCACTCCTTTAACATTTTTGGTGTGCTAGAATTCTCACTAACAAATTGGGAGATAATGATAAAGTAAAATTTGGATTATAGCAACAAGAAAATAAGACCTAATCCAAATAAATTAATAAGTGTGAGACATTTCGGTAACAGCATCTTTACCATCATCAGATAAAAGAATTAAAAAATGATGGATTTTTTATTATTTTGTCTGATGATGGTAACAATACTGTTACCGAAATGTCACACATTATTAATTTATTTGGATTAGGTCTTATTTTCCTGTAACAAAAAATTGGAAGATAGTCACAAACAAAGAAGTTTGAAGATTAAATGGAGATTATAGCCTTCTATAATAATGACGGGGCTCTGAAACATTTGTAATTAACCCTACTGGTGAGAAAGACCTTGTAGGGAAGGATGGATTTGTACCTTTTAGCATGTACAATAGAACCTCTCTGTAAAGGACACCTAATTGCAGAGCCAAAGAGTCCTTTAGGAAGAGGTGTCCACTAACTGGAGAATTGATAAATAGTGAACATGGTGATTTAGGCGATGAAAATTGTCCTTTGTAGAGAGGTGTCCTCTAGCGTGAGTGTCCTCTCATGAAGGTTCTACTATATATCAGGATTCAGACAATAACTCTGAAGATATTTGATACGCAGTGACCTTTATTGAAGACACACAAGATAACCTAGTATGAACAAAATATTGCCTTTGTCTCCTTAAAATAAAAGATGACTGGAAACATCAAAGACTTTTCACTTCCTTAAATTTTTCCATGAGTGTAGATTTCTCTGAAATTAGAAAATATGAAGAGAATTGCCCAGAACCAGATGTCCATGATGGCTTAGAGATGGCACTATGTGAATATGAAAACCTACGCCACAATCCCAGTAAACAATAGAGAGGAATGATAAGAGCAGTTTGGGGTGAATATCTAAAACAAACAAAGATAGATCCCCCTTCAGCGGGGCATATGTATGCGCAGTATACAACTGCAAAGGCTCTAAGAAACCTCATTTTCAAGTGAATTCTAATTCACTTCAAAAAGAGCTTTGATTTCTAATTGGTCAATAGTAATAGAAGCTGTATTTAGTGATATTGGACTTCCCATTGTTGCACCTTTCATTTGGAGATATATTTAATTACTAGACGAATGGCCCGGGCAACGCCCGGGTTTTACCCGAGTGCGTATATATTTTAAAAACGTTTTAATTCAAATACTATTCGTTACAATTATAAATTGGCGCCATGGATGTCACTCTTGTGAAACGTCCCATTCCAAACTGTGTGTTTTTAAAATGTTTTAATTAAAATACTATTCGTTACAATTATAAATTGGCGCCGTGGATGTCTCTCTTGTGAAACGTCCCGCCCCAAACTGTTTAAAAATTGTAAAAAAAAAAAAAATGCATAGGCCGGGAATCGAACCCGGGGCGCCCGCCACTATAATATATAAATGAGTTTTAAAAATTGTAAAAAAAAAAAAAAAAAATGCATCGGCCGGGAATCGAATCCGGGCCGCCCGCGTGGCAGGCGAGCATTCTACCACTGAACCACCGATGGTTATGAAAATTCCCATCCGTGAACTTCAGACAAACAAACAGACAGAATAAGGCAAATATATAAGTAGATACGAATGACCCGGGCAACGCCCGGGTTTTACCCGATTAAATGCTTTTATTCAAATACTATTCGTTACAATTATAAATTGGCGCCGTGGATGTCATTCTTGTATAATATATAAATGAGTTTTAAAAATTGTAAAAAAAAAAAAAAAATGCATCGGCCGGGAATCGAACCCGGGCCGCCCGCGTGGCAGGCGAGCATTCTACCACTGAACCACCGATGGTTATGAAAAATCCCATCCGTGAGCTTCAGACAAACAAACAGACAGAATAAGGCAAATATATAAGTAGATCATAAAGTATGCTGTTTTCAAACAACATACTTTATTTATGATAGTCAAATATATCTCCAAATGAAAGGTACAACAATTAAAAGTCCAATATCACTAAATGTAGCTTGTATTACTATTGGCCAAGATACCTCATTGTTTAAGCCAGTGATTAGCAGCCACCAAAGTTAAGCATAAATTGTCCATCGTTGGCGCCAATATTTGCAACATTATTATTTTTTTTTTTGCTTATCCCTAGTACATTGTACATTGTAACACATCTAAGCACAGTGCACATGTGCTAACCACGGCTGCTATATGCCAAAGTATTTTATTTTTAACAAGAAATTTGTAATTAAACAAGAATTATCTGATGTCGAATGAATTGAATGAAATTGGTAGAATTATCAATAGTGTCAAATTATCGTTTGGTTGAATTAACGTCAGTTATTTGATAAGCTGCAAGTCAGGACATGAACACATGGTCGAATTATCGCAGTTATCAAGTTAACCAGGGGTTATATTGTATATATGTATTTAGGAATTTATATCAAGTATAAAGTCGCGTGATTCTTATAATAACAAAACTTGGGACCAAGATTTTAGGCTGCTATAGTCTCTTTCATATTATTATTATAACCACAGTTAAAACAATTGGTAAATTATAATCACATGGGGGAAAAGCCCAAATACAAATAAATTATATGTGATATTTCAGCAAGTGTTGTTAACAAAATGTCACACATTATTTATTTGGATATGGTATTTTTACCATGCCATTCATAGCTATGATCCAAATTGTACCTAATCTCTTTAGGACTCTATAATCAATGCTATTAACCCAAGTTGCTTGCTGTTATAAAAGAAGCTGCTATAATGAGATCCCACTAATATGGGGACAAAAGACGAGGAAAGGTTAAATATGTGACAAACGCTGAGAGAAGAAAAACAAAAACAATCACAAGGCTCAGAATAAAACATCACAAAGGAATGACAATACATGCAGACTGCACACAAGAAAGAACCTACAGAACATGCAACAATTGTCCTGGTGTGGAATTAACACCTACCCACATATTCTCATGTCCCTGCAATGGTTGCAGCCTTGCTGAAAATTGACATAAACCCAGAACAGCAGGTTTACAAACCCAAGATAGAGAACATTTCAATTGCGTGATAGAAAGAGATGCATGGAGACATCTGAGATTCTTCATTGGACACAACAACAACTAATATGGGATGCCTCTTCCTATTAAAATACATTGAGACATATTTTCCTGATTGCCTCTGCATAAACTTATAGATTGGTAATTATGCCACAAAAACTTTGGCATTAGTTTCTAGTCTTAAATAGTCCCTACCATTTTTTTACAGCTAGAACACATTTTTGGCAGATTCACCAAATTCATAACTCCTATCATATGATGTACTGGTGAGGTCCATGTATGTATTTATTGACTTTTTCAAATTTGCCAAAACTGGTGTGGCTTTGCCACTGCACTCAATATATGCGCTTTGCACAGAGAAGATCAAGAAAGCAAGTTTCTAATTCTTTTTTTAAGAGATGAATTTTATCCTCCCCTCCCCCTGACTGCATCAGACATAGTGAGTTTTGGTAGCAGGATCAGTGTAGACTGCATCCGACATTGTGAGTTTTGGTAGCAGGATCAGTGTAGACTGCATCCGACATTGTGAGTTTTGGTAGCAGGATCAGTGTAGACCGCATCAGACATTGTGAGTTTTGGTAGCAGGATCAGTGTAGACTGTATCCGACATTGTGAGTTTTGGTAGCAGGATCAGTGTAGACTGCATCAGACATTGGGAGTTTTGGTAGCAGGATCAGTGTAGACTGCATCAGATATTGGGAGATCAAGTATTGGATGTCGTCCAACATTCAAATACATCAAATTTCGAAAGCTTGGCCACTAATTACCAGCAATCCCCCTCGCCTCCTCCTCCATCTATGCTTCCATTCTTCTTGTGCATGATTCATTTTCTGCTGATTCTTGATGAGGCACAATTTGGATTGTAGATTATAAACACAAGGTAATAAGATCAAATCCAAATAAATAAATTTATTTATTTGGATTTGGTCTTATTACCTTGTGTTTCTGCTGATTCTTTCAATTGGGCTCTAAAGTCTTGTTTGCAATAGGATTTTCATTTTGACAAATGAAAGCAATATTTCTGACAATACAACTGATGAATTCTCCTACACAAGTAGGTGTAGAAGATGGTGTTTTGTGGGAAAAAGTGGATTGAGGACATATGGAGCATACTTTTTCTGATCCATCATTTCTTTATGTTGTGGCTAAAAATAATGAAAAAGTATACAAATCGCCAATGATTTTTTTTTTCAATCTTTAAGAGAAATGAGGCAAAAGTTAATCTGAACTGAAAGAACTGATTATTTCAAGAAAGAGACAGTTTTCAACCTAGATGATGTGGGACTGGTGGATAGTAATTTTCATATTTTGGCTCAAATACTGAAAGTACTAAAACTTTTTAATCTCTTCATTTGTGTGTTTCTTTAATTTAAAAAATTAAAATGTAGAATCCTTTGAAGAAAAAAAAATTGAGAAGAAGAGAGTATTAAAAATGTCATACTCTATATGGTGTTCCAAATATCTTTTATAGTTTTTGTTTTCTGATCCAATGTTCATATACAGTAGAACCTCCCTGTATGGGACACCTAATTGCAGAGCCAAAGTGTCCTTTAGAGAGAGGTGTCCTCTTACTGGAGAGTTGCTAAATAGTAAAAATTATAATTTTGCGAATGAAAACTGTCCTTTGTTGAGAGGTGTCCTCTAGCGGGAGTGTCCTCTCATGGAGGTTCTACTGCATATATATTCTTAATTGTAAAATGTTATACACTGGAGCCTCTCATGAGACCAACCCCCCTTATGTTTAGGTTTATAATGGAAAAATTATTGAATGTTATTTTTACAAGAGTGATAGGCAGGTGATCTTTCATCTAATGAATAACTAATATAGGCGACTACTGTATTAACATATAAATGCATTTTCTGCTGCATTTAGTATGTGAGCATATATAATATCACATTTTAATTACATAATGTTGGTCCTCCTAAGGGAACAAGTGTTGAAGGCTTGTGGTCCACAAAGGGTTAAAGAAAAAAATGCCGCCACACCCATGTATTGTCCAATAGATGTCTAGTGCAGCATGCTAATTGCCCGGGTTTAATTCTATAGAGTAGAACCAGTGGACACTCGCGCTAGTTCTAAACAACGGACAGTTATCACTGCCAAATTGCCCTCCCATTGAAACTTGCTCTCTAGCGGACACCTCCAAACAATGGATGCTTTCCCAAGGCATTATTCATTGATTTTATATATAATAGACATTCCTGCTAGCAGGAATATTACCAAAAATAATATATTTTTGAACAAAAAAATATATATTTATATTACTTGTTCTGTTATAACCATCATTTTTGTTTATACTTAAGTACATAACTTTTATTCATAAAAACCAGGGGGTCGTTGGACGAATGATCAGAGCAATTGGTTTTTAACCACTAAACCAGGATTTGAATCCTACAATGGCAACTTTTTTCTGATTACAAAAAAATACTCCAATGGCCTTCAATTCTTGCAATAGCCCAACCCCACCAGAGTACGAGTATGTTATTCCTAGTACATGTGGTACAGGCCAAGATAATCATGGTGGGTAGAACGTTGGCGACTGCTTTTACTGTAAGTGCATCACATGTTTGTCTACACATGTGAAAAGCAGTTAGACTTTGCACTTACAAATGTGCCAGAGCCCTGTTTGGATACTTGCACTCGCTGATGGGATTGGACTTTTGAAAGAATTGGGGGCCATTAGAGCTTTTTTTTTTAAATTAGAACAAAAAGTGTCCAATACAGGATTCAATCCTGGGTCGAAGCAGTCGAAAGCCAACGGTTTAGACCACCCTTCCACAGACCCCCCAATGTATGACATAAAATCATTTAGTAGAGTCTTTTTTCAAATAAAATAACTGCTTTTACTCTCCTTAATGTAATAAGAAATATTTGGAGGGCCTAACTCATCAGTGGGAAACCCTCCCAGGAGTTTTTCCGGTTTAATCAACTATACTGCTTGTATTAAGCTGTTATACAATATTAAATGGTCAGGCAGATTAAAGTGGTGACACAGATGGCTGGAAGAGTTCACACCACTGGTCCTCAAAATAATTTCCATTGTAGTAAGGGCAATAAGAAAATGTTTTATTTGTGAAAAAGAAAAAAAACAATTATTCTAAATAGTTTCCTGTATATAGTTGGTGCACTAATGTCCTATCCAGCCTGTGAATCCTGCGTAGCCTGTGGCTCAAGTGATTTGTCACTAGCTCATCAATACTGGTCATGTCACTGCATCAGATCTCTCATCCAGTGACCACCTGACCTGCAGGGCTGGACAATGATTCTTTCTTTTTTTTTTTTTTTTGGTTTATCCCTAGTACACGTGGTATAGGCCATGATAATCATGGTGGGTAGAAGTAGACTGCTTTTTAAAATGAAGATGGGTTTTTTAGGAACAAACAATTGTGTTAATTTTTCAATGAAATATTAGATTCTAAATCTAACACGTATTTACCCTTTCTGGAGTTTCTATTCTTCTTTATCATCCTGGGGCATGCAGTGAAATTAGTGTACCAAATATAAAAGTTCGACTTTGAACTTACAAATGTGCCAGAGCCCCATTTGGTTACTTGCACACGCTGGTGGGGTTGGACTTTTGCAAGAATCGGGAGCCATTGGAGCATTTTTTTTTAATCAGAAAAAATTGCTCCAATGCGGGAATCAAACCCGGGTCGTAGCGATCGAAAATCAACGGTTTAGACCATCCTTCCAACAATCTCCTAAGACGATTCTACTTTCTCACAGCAACAAAGGCATCCATCTACAAGTTTTCTTGAACTTTGAAGTGAGGGAAGATGATAGAGACCTCCTGATTATATGGAAGAGAACTCTTCAATGTTGGGGAAGCCTCCTTGACTGTATATACTTTTACAGAGTCTTGTTTATAGTTTTTCCCTCTTACTGAATATCTTTCAACTTAATGTGTATGGTTTACCATTAATGGATGTCGATAAAATTGTCTTAAAATCTATAGTAAGACATATGTTGTTCATTATCTTGTTTGAAGAGTATACAATGCTGTTACCAAAATACCACTCACTTATGTATCTGTGGCCTTGTTACCTTGTGATTTTTACATCTAAAATGAAGATGGGTCTTTTAGGAATAAACAATTGTGTTAATTTTTTAATGAAATATTAGATTCTAAATCTAACACATATTTACCCTTTCTGGAGTTTCTATTTTGTCTTTATCATCCTGGGGCATGCAGTGAAATTAGTGTACCAAATATAAAAGTTGGAGAGAAATATGAGAATGAAAATTAGAAAAGATAAAACAATTAAGTGAAGGTCATGCTTACATCCATATTGATCACCCCAAATTCCCCTTTCTCCTGAGCCATTCCTGGAAAGTATCTATCTCTAGGTTAAGTTGGCGTCTGCCAAGACGCGCATCTATTGGTACTTCCTCGGCGTGGAACTGAGGAGTGTTCAGGAAGACTCCCTCCTTGTCTGGAGGAGGACTCTCTCAAGGTGGGGAAGCCTCCCTTGCTGAAGAAATTTGTATGAATATACAACTATATATATTTCCCTGCATTTTATCTATCCTTTATTTAATATTATATTATATATATTTTCCACCTTTGTAAAAATTGATTAGAAGAATCAATAAAAATGTTTAAATTGTCAATTGTCTAGGTTAAGTGAGAATTGTGCTTAATTTTCCACATTTAAGAATAATATAGTTGGGCTCCCAGTCTTAATTCCAAAGGCAGATGCATTCTACTTCCCCCAGTCATGATGGTTGTCAAACAGACACCATCAAGGGTCACAACTTGATACCCTAATACAATTGAGTAGAGATAAGAAAGAAGAAGAAGAATAAATGCATTACTATGTGTCAGGGTCTTCAAGCTAATTCTAATCAATATAACCTTTTAAATTCAACTATTTTTTTAAATCCCCTAATAGAATCTAGTTTAACACTGACGATTCACTTATCCCTTGATATGCTGAATTAAAGAGATTGTTTAATGTGTATTTTATATGTGTATAATACAAATTTTCGCTGAAAAACTATCACATATTAAAGTAAAACTTTTTAGATTCAACATCTATATAATTTAACACTTAATTAAACTAATTTTTCAAATCCTAACCATTTCGCTTTCAAATTTCCATTTTAAAAATTTCAAAAAATTAACTATAATTCAACAGCTATATAATTGATCAGTTTTAACATCCTAAATGTATGATAGAATGAAATTCTACTATGGCCTTTTAATCTCACCCGGCATGTAATACATTACATACAGTAAAACCCCGCTAATACGAACCCTGAATATAACGAACCTTCCCTTATAACAAACCGATTCCCAATTCCATTTCATTGAAAAAACTATCGTTATAACGAACTTTGCGATTTTTAGAATAACGAACTACCCCTATAACGAACCTATTTTCAGTCCCAAAATAATAAAATCTGTTTAAAATACTATGCTTACAACGAACTTAGAATTGTAATTAAAAAAAAATTAAAACAACCAAATTTTGAGCAAGTTTCAGCTCGCGGATCGCGATTTCAAAACAATAAATTTAGCGGCATTGTTTGTTTTGAATTTTGCACTTTATTTTTACTGTATGTTGTATAAATTTTAACACATTATACTTTTTATTAAATAGAATATATTTGCACCCATTAAATTTGAAATATAAAAATGCAAATGGCTTCCAAAATAAAGAAAACAAAGGCATTTTAAAAACAAAGGCATTATTTCTTTAAAAAAAAAAAGCCATTTTCAGAACTTTTCAAAGTGAAACAACACAGGCAAAATGTTAAGAACATATTAAAATGAGAGAATATAACTTTTCTATTATAAAAGATAAAATATGAAGCTATTAAAAATTGTTACAAAGAGGAATCAACCTCAACTTTTGCCGCGATCGCGATCGTACATTTTAGGGCTAAAAAAAAAAAAATCCAAATAAATGGTCCTGTGATGAAACAAAAACTATTTTTATGCCATTAACTATGGTGATTTTAAAGTCAGCAATGTTTTGCATGACAGGTAAAAAAAAAACGAAATCTAGACCTAGAAGAATATGTGGGAAAATGAAATGGAAGAAAAACACTAACTTTATTTGAATGGTGCAATGCTTGATGAATGCTTTGAAGCAACAAGGTATTAGAGCCATTTTTCAAGTAAACAATGTATTATATAATGTGATAAAGATGTTTTAAAATCATTTTATATCTTTGAATATATATTTAATAAAACTTTGCCTAGGATTTGTCTTGAATTTTAAATTAGACATAGAGGTACATGTATGTTAATGATAAGAAGAACCTATCATCTAATGATTTCTATTATTATTCAGTATTAATGTAAGGAAATTGGTCAATTAAGGGAATTAAAACAAAGTGACCACTATTAAGAGGAAGCCTCTTCCAGTGTGTATGGCTGTCCTTTAATTATACAGTCTAAAAATTTTGAAAAGTAATAAAAAATAGCCAAACCATGGCTATAGTGAACCGTGGCTATAGTGAACCAAAAGCTCTGTCCCATTGGGGTTCACTATAGAGGGGTTTTACTGTATATAGCATTACATTCCAGAGCAAAAATGCCAAGTCAGGCATTTGAATTTGTACAAGGTTAAGAATGTTAAAAAGCATTTCTCTTAGAAAATTACATTAAATGTTATGAAGCTTTTTAGTAATGAAAAAAATTCCTGAAATTTCCCTAAGAGAACTTATGTGGGCTCACATGTCTGGAGATAGGGACATAGGCCAATAACCTTCTTGAAAGTCTCTTATATGTGCGCGTGGTAATATCATGGTTTTATATTTATTTCCCAATATACATAAGAAACTTTCTCTAAAGGACTCCTCTATACAAAGAACAGCTTTCATAGCCAAAATTACCATTTTTATTAATTAGTTGCTCTCTGGCAAGATGACACCTACCTCTCTCTCTAAAGGACACTTTGGCTCTAGAGATAGGTGTCTTCTTACCAGATAGCAACATATTGATAAAAATGGTAATTTTGGCTATGAAAACTGTCCTTTGTATAAAGGGGTTCTATAGTGAAAGTGTCCTCTAAAGGAGATTCTAAGGTAAAATTGATTGCCAAAAATACAGTAAAACCCCGCTATAACGAACCCTGGATAAAACAAACCTTCCCTTAACGAACCCACGCCGATTCCCAATTCCATTCCATTGAAAATACCATCGTTATAACGAACTTTGCGATTTTTAGAATAACGAACTACCCCTATAACGAACCTATTTCGGGTCCCAAAATGATAAAATCTATTAAAAATACTATGCTTATAACGAACTTAGAATTGTAATTTAAAAAAAAAATTAAAAAACAAAATTTTGAGCATGTTTAAAGCTCGCGGATCGCGATTTCAAAACAATAAATTTAGCGGCATTGTTTGTTTGATTTTTGCACTTTATTTTTGCTGTATGTTGTATAAATTTTTACACATTATACTTTTTATTAATTAGAATATCTTTGCATCCATTAAATTTGAAATATAAAAAATGCAAATGGCTTCCAAAATGAAGAAAACAAAGGCATTTTAAAAACAAAAGCATTATTTCTTTAAAAAAAAAAAAGGCCATTTTCAGAACTTTTCAAAGTGAAACAACACAGGCAAAATGTTAAGAACATATTAAAATAAGAGAATATAACTCTTCTATTATAAAAGATAAAATATAAAGTTATTAAAAATTGTTACAAAGAGGAATCAACTTCAACTTTTGCCGCGATCGCGATCGTACGTTTTAGGGCTAAAAAAAAAAAAGTCCAAATAAACGGTCCCGTGATGAAACAAAAATTATTTTTATGCCATTAACTATGGTGATTTTAAAGTCAGCAATGTTTTGCATGGCAGGTTAAAAAAAAAAAAAACGAAATCTAGACCTAGAAGAATATGGGGAAACATGAAATGGAAGAAAAACACTAACTTTATTTGAATGGTGCAATGCTTGGAAGAATGCTTTGAAACAACAAGGTATTAGAGCCATTTTTTCAAGTAAAAATTGTATTATATAATGTGATAATGATGTTTTAAAATCATTTCATATCTTTGAATATATATTTAATAAAACTTTGCCTAGGATTTGTCTTGATTTTTAACTTAGACATAGAGGTACATGTATGTTAATCATAAGAAGAACCTATTATCTAATGATTTATATTATTATTCAGTATTAATATAAGGAAATTAGTCAATTAAGGGAATTAAAATAAAGTGACCACTATTAAGAGGCAGCCTCTACTTGTGTGTATGGCTGTTTTTTAATTATACAGTCTAAAATTTTTGAAACGTAAAAAAAAAATAGCCAAACCGTGGCTATAGTGAACCGTGGCTATAGTGAACCAAAAGCTCTGTCCCATTGGGGTTCACTATAGAGGGGTTTTACTGTAGCTATCAAAATGTGAATCTACTACTTCCAGGTATATTCTGGCTATATGTGCAAGTAGTGGAAGCTGCCAGAATATTGGGAAAGAGTAACCTGCCTCATGATTCATGCCCAGCAATAACATTCTGTGAGCATGACTTTTACTGGATGCTCTTTTAAAACTTTAAGAGAAAGCAATAAGAAATTAAATAAAGTGTGACTGGAAGGAGAAACAACACAGCCAACATTCAGGCTGCACCTGTGCACTTGAAATAACCCAACACTTGAAAGAGAAGGTAACAGGTAAAGGAAAATGAACTTTAGCATAAGAAATAGGAGGTGTAACTGCAACCCTGAGGCTAACTTTTTTTTTTACTTATCCTTTTAGTCTAAATTAGACAAGATATTGGAGGTCATGCTCATAAAGAAGCTCAAGAACTCTTCTTGGTTCTCTGTACAGGGATCTCTGCTTTGAATTGTGAGAACCTTCACTATCACTCATACTGAAGGCATTAAGTCCAACTTCTCACAGACAAGGCAAAGAAGCTCCTGAACAAAGTAAAACATCCTGTTGAGCCAAGGACAATGTGGCTCTTTGCTGAAGAAAGGACATTTGCCAGGAACTACACATCCCTAATACGGCTAGACTACAATCCACGCGATTCTTATGGCATTAGACCAAGTAACCCCAAAATGTGATATCTCCAGTGTTTCATGTTATGCCACCTCATATCTTTGAACAAGGTCTTAGGATCAATTCCAATGACTGAGTTGCTGAACACCGTAGTCAAGCCTTGGTTGAACATTATGATGAATCTAGAAATATTTGACCACGAAATTTTCAGTTTTTCACTTATTCATTTTGGGGATTGGTAGACGAGTGGTATATAAACTGTTGGTTTTCGACACCCACCACTTGGGATCAAATCGGGCATCGAGCACTTTTTTTCTAATAATATTTTTTTTTTTCTAATTGCCCTCAATTCTTGCAAATCCAACCCCATCAGTAAATTGTTGCAATGACCATTGGTCAACCCTTGGAAAAGTCAAGAAATCATGGTGTGGCGCTTATAGGGTAACGTATAATAATATTAATAACCTATAATAATGTTAATGCAACCAATTTTTTAGATCTAATTTCAACAACAATAGATAATTCTTGTTTAAATACAAATTTATTGTTAAAAATATAATACTTTGGTGTGCAGGGTACTATACCACCTACCTTCCCCCCAGAATTGACAGTGGTGTGCAGGACTCACCAAGTCCTAAATGATCCGCTTTAAAATAAAACTTCTGTCATATTTACTTTTTGCTTCCTTCTTCCGCAAAATTGCATTCAAGCCTGTTTCAGACATTTATCTTTTTGACAACAAAAAAAATTTCACTACAATAAAGTTCATTTAAAATATTTTCAGCCTTTTTTAAAATATATTTTAAATATGAGATGAGAAAGAATGTTTGAAACAGGCAGATTTGTTAGAAAGAAATGTGTTTTCTAATTAAAAGAGACCTTAAAAAAAAAAAAAAAATACCCAATACAGGTATTTATATAGAGATTTTTTTATTATAGAGACTCCTTAAATAAAGGGACATGCATGATGGATCTATTTTCAACAATTCCCTCATTAGCTTGGCCTCGATCCTTTCAGTGCTACTCAAATGATGCGAATCAGATTGACCTTTGGTTTAGAAGCAAAATTCCACACAAGGTATCTCATTGGAGACTGAGTAAATATTTCAACAAGAACACCCCCCTCCACCTTCACTTAAGTGCTGAGCAAACATCTTTCTGGGGTCCCCTCAGAGAAAGCAAATATTGATATGAGCAGCAAGTTTTGGGGAATCATTAGTCCAACCAGTTCTTGTGTTTATATTGTGGAAATCATTAAAGTGAATAAAAGCTACATAAGAATGCATAAAAGTGATTTTTAAAATTTAATCATGAGATGCATTGATGTAGCTGCCATTTGACAGATTCCTCATTATCAGAGGGCCACAATGAAGAGAAAACCCAAGACTACGTGGTTTTGCCATATAACAGGTAATTCTTTACAAGGTCGGAGCTTAAGTCAAGTTCACTAATCACATTTACCATTGCATTATGTTAACATGTGTTTCTAGCCTAGCTTCATGAAGTGAGTTTTGTCAGCTATAAAGGACACATTACACCCTTGTACCAGCACCACCACCTTCCTTGGATGTTCTCCAATATTTGGTGGCACAGATCCAAGACCTGCATGTTGGGTTGATCTCATGAGATCGTCACACCATCCTCCCTGGCAGCCCAAGATCTCCTCTTTATGTATTTAGAGGTTGCTTCAAGGTACCAACCACACGCATACTCAAGAAGTTGGTACTACCAAACCTGGGATGCTGTAGCATGAAAGTGTGTAGCAGGCTGTTTAATAAAGAATTATAGAGACAGGTAGAAACAATTGTTTGTGTGGGCACCAAACTTCATCTCTATATAACTGACTAACACAGCAGGACACTACATGAAAGCCATTTAATAAGTAAATCCAGATTAATAAAATGAATAGCAGTATATATAACTACCAAGAGAGTGCTAATGTATGACCTAGTATACTTTGTGGATTTGGTGCCTTACAACATGGGAGTTTCATTTATAGTTTGTCACACCCAAACCCACATTAAAAATATCTTCTTTGAAAGACTCACCGTGAATGATTGGTGACCATTGTCCTCAACATGTAAGGAGGAACTGTGGTAGTTCCGGGAGCCACCGAAGCAGCAAAAGAGGCTGTTTAGAAGTCCCTTGGCTCTCGGCTTTTGTAGCACTGCACCACCACATCTCAGAATTATACACACAGAAGATACTTAGTAGTAAGATTCTTTCTATAGGGGGGGGGAACTGTAAGAAGTATTACCACACCAGATTCAAAGAACACAACAAAAATGTTAAAATAAGGCAACAAATCTCTCAGCATTCAGAGGAACAAGTCATTGCTTCAATTTTGAAAATACCAAGTGCCATTACAGAGAGAGAGAAATAATCCTTTCCAAAACAGAAAGACTTTTCTTAAAATCCCTTGTATTATCTCAAAAGAATAGAGAGAAGAATTGACCTCCTTCTACATACACACAGATGTATATAGTCAAAAGTAAAATTTCCATTAATATAATTTTACAATATAAAAATAGCATATAAGGTACATCATAAAATAGTATGTAAAGTTTATGCAAATTTTGGTCAATTAAAAGTAAGCATTGGCAAATTGTAGGTTTGAAAAATCCAGAGAAATTAAAATTTTCTCTCTGACATAAATCAGTATATATGTATGTATGCAACTCTGTTACCGGAACACTATCTGTCCAGCGATTTCCCGCTCCGGGTCAAACGGTGTATTGCCGAACTGAGAATCCTCTAGGTGCTCTTTACTGATGATCGCCCCAGAATATTTGAAACAGACGGATGGACATGCGAGATTTGCAGGACAAGAATGGAGCCGGGGCTACATCACCATATACTCTCATGTATGGGGCTGAAATACGAACGAGAAGTGCTCCTCAGTGAAACAGGCCTTGAGGGACTCTCTTTGGAGCACCTGTTGAAGGAGGTGGTGAGAAACAGAGCTGGAGCGTTTGCGTTGTTCAAATTTTGGAAGACGGATGAAGAGAAGGGAAAGCTATACACATAATCTAATTGATGTAAATAATTATATGTAAATAATCTTTGTCAGGACTAGAATGACGAATCCTGTATGGGACTTTGATCCCAGTAAAAGGCTTGTTGCTGCTGTTGTATATAGTCACAGTGTAGAAAATATTATACTATACCTACTACATATAGGTTTCTCTCTGTATTCTTAGTTCTCTTCTCTTCAATTACTCTGTAAACTGGCGAATCCTTTATAGGACGAGAGGTCCTCAATAAAGGCTTTTGTTGTTGTATATATGTATGTATGTATGTATGTATGTATGGATAGAGCCGCTGTAGTTAGGTATTTGTGTAGTAATACCTGATTAAGAGCCTGAGACTTGAAAACTTAGAATCTTCTTTCTGTGTTTGCTCTGTCAAATGTTGATTTATATTTCAAATAACAAATTTCCAAATAATGAAACTCAGTAGCTGTGACTAAGGTAGAGGAGTGTATATAAACTGCCAATTTTCAACATCCACAACCAGGGATCAAATCCTGCACATTGGGCACTTTTTTTCACAAGAAAATTACTTCAAAGTCTAACCCTAGTAGCGAGTGCAAGTAACCAGAGCTCTGGTACAGTTATAATTGCAAAAGTTCAACTGCTTTCTACACGTGTAGACATTTGGTACACTTATAGTAAAAGCAGTCGCAAAGTACCTACCATGAATATCATGGCATGTATATGATCACTTGTTGAAATTAAAATATTTTTCTAACAAAGAAAAAATTGATGTTGCATGCTTGATATGGTAAAAATTTTGTTTGTGAATGCATATTTTGAATATACAGTCAAATCCAACTATAACAATATTTGCAACTAGCATGTTATATGATGACAAGGTAATAAGACCAAATCCAAATAAATAGTGTGTTGGGTGTGTTAAATAGTGTTGGATTTGGTCGTATTACCTTGTGTTTATAAATTAGAATACAAATTGTGCCTTATCCTTGTTATATGATCAGGCTGCTCTTTAAAAGAGGCTCTTATGAAGAGATTCTCAACTGTATATTACAGTGATAATATTAAATGATGATACTGATATATGATAGTAATTTTAAAATAATAATATCTAATGTTCCCAATTTCAAAAATGCTTATCAAGCAAGTTTGGGGCATTTTTATAAGAGAAAAACCATGGGTGCAAAAAAAGGCAGTGTTGTGCAACAACCATTGGCATTCATCTTGACACCAATGGCATTTTGAGGGTAAACAGCCTGGCGGTGGCGACCTATAACTAATATGTGTCTTAGATAAGTGTTAGATTGCAGCAGCCAGGGCTTATCTCGAGATTTCCTGTCTGAATGAATTAGCATCCAGTTTGATAGCTGACTCTGTGTATCTCCTTCCTTCAGTAAATGCCCTATTCTTTGAATAGCAATTACCTCAAATATACAGGATGGACAACAAAAGATTATGCATTTTAAAATAGGCACATAACTCATCTATATATATAAAAATGAATGTATGTGTGTGTGTGTCTGTCCTTTATGCCTGACCAAACCACTCATTGGAACGCCATGAAACTTTGGGAAGTTATTTAGTATAGTACTGGGAAGGTTTCTAGCAAATAAAATTTTTAAAATAACTTTTCGCCTAAAAATAATCAAGATAAATATTCTAATTTATCTGTTATAATTCAACAATCTGCTCTAAATATTATCATGATTACGATGATTTTGTAATGTAGAAAATTAGGAAAGACAAAATGAGACAAGAATAATGATACAATTCCAAGGCAAGATACTATTCCTTTAACTTCCAATTACCGAGGGAACCAATTAATATTGATTTTATTCAACTTATCGAGTATTTTTCAAGGGACCGGGAAAAAATGTTCACTTTATTGAGAGATTTGTTAGACAAACCTTTACTCGGGTAAAACCCGGGCGAAGCCGGGTACATCCGCAAGTAATAAATAATTCAAAATTGTTTCAGAATCAAATAAAGCAATTTTGGAAGATTCAAGATAGTAAAACTTATATAAGGTTTTCCAAAAGTTTCTGTTTTTCTTTAAATGTCGTTTTTCTTATTACTTGGCAAATAATATTATCACAGCCAATACATAATGCAATTACTTTATACATAATACAAAGGCATTATACATAAGGCAAATAATATTATGGGGAATAATATTGGTATTTAAATTTTTTGCAAGTGTTTACAAACTTTTGGGACAACCTTGTATAACCAGAAAGAAGATAAAAATGATGGAATTTTTTTTCAAAATAATATTTCCACCATACTGATACAGAAATTTTCAAATAACATCATCATTGACATTTTTACAGAGAAAACAAGACATTATGGGGGAGAGGTAACCACCTTAGAGATTGATTGTTGATTTTAGGGTATAAAAGTTGTATAAAAGCAAAACAAAATATTGCCTTAGCTAAAGAACAATAGCATTGCTGAAATTCATGCAATATGTCCACTTGACAAAGTGAAGACAAATGTCCTCAATCTGTGAAAGCTGAAAATGGAAATAATTTACTTGACATTTTTTTCAAGTGTAGCCCATTTAATTTCCCATTTATACATTTTAAAAAAGTTTGCCATCCATTTTTGATAGTAAAGAAAATATAAATAATTTAAAATGTATTTATCATCTGTTGGCCCATTCTATAGTTACTAGTTTTTGTGAACATGGCCTGAATTTCAATTTTATTCATTTCGTTTTCTGGGGGTATACTCATGGTGAAAAATGTGAATTTGTCATCATTATCAATCCTAGTTATTTTTTATTTTTTAAGACAAATATCTGCAACTACTAAATTTGGTCCAATTTGATTTACTAGATCACCACAACTATTGAATAGTCTATTTTGTTTATATAGTCTGCATAATCTGCCTAATTAGGAAAACAGAATTTAGATTACCTATTGAAAATATGCTCTCATGGTTGTAGAAATTATGGATAATTTTTGTTTTGAGCACAGCTCTCTTTAGCTTGAAAGACAACCACAAAGTGCAAGCCTTTTTACCAGGCAAAGCTATTTGAAATCAACCAATACATGATGAGGCTAATGCGCTGTAAAACACTTTACTTTAAATTTATACATTATTAGTTATTATCCCCTTCAATAAACACCCTCCTCACATCATTCTATGTGAATTTTCCAATGTAAGAAATGGTGCTGCGAGCTCCTTAATTTATGTATAATGCTTTTTCTTTCACTAATTCCAATGGTCTTGTTTGTTTTTATGAATATTTGACATTGGGGAGCAGATAATAGTCACATGGTGCCTTATCTTTTTTTTACATATAATAATATATCATTAATTTTATCTCTTTCAATGATATATTTTTGATGTATGTAAAAAAAAGAAACACAAAAAAATAATTGTTACATTTTATAGATAGATAGATGGTAATTATATTTATATATTAAATCTTATAATGATAAGGTACAATTTGGATTATAGCTTATAAACACAAGGTAATAAGACCAAATCCAAATAAATAAATAGTGTGATGTTTCGGTAACAGCGTTGTTATCGTCTTCAGACAAAAGTACTGTTCAAAAATACTATTCAGTACTTTTGTCTGATGATTGTAACAAAGCTGTTACTGAAACGTCACACACTATTTATTTATTTGTATTTGGTCTTATTACCTTGTGTTTATTAAATCTTATACTTGGCCAGAGAGAGAGAACATCTTGGCACGCGATGCAGTGCGAGCCAGTGTGTGTGTTGTCAAAAACAACCCATGACTTCTTCCACAATTCCGGTCTCTTTTTTCCCCTTATTCTTTCACTGAGTTAAGCAAGAACCTCAAGGTAGTAATATTGATTAATAGTCTGACCTTCAGAACCCAGTGAAGGTACACAAGCCTGTGAGTATTGAAAAATAATCATCAAGACTTATTTTGAATTGCTTTTTTTTTTTTGCTTATCCCTAGGACACGTGGTACAGGCCATGATAAACATGGTGGGTAGAAGAAGGCGACTGCTTTTACTGTAAGTGCACCACATGCCTACACATGTGAAAAGCAGTTCGACATTTTGAATTGTCCATTCAAGCTTTTTAGCTCTCTGCAAAGTTGGGCCCTTCTAAGGCATGGATTGTATCATATGTGGAAAATCATGATTCATCACATGCAAACATTCCTTCCCTGAAGTATAGGTTATTTTAAATGGCATTCAAAGCATCAACACAAACATTTTCATGAACTTCTTTTTGTTTGATTGTGAGAATTTGACACCATTTTGACACTTTTTGAATACCAAAATTTTTAGGTATAATTACCACTGATGATAATAAATCATATTTTCCCTCCATATACCAAGATACTACATTGATCACAATAAAAATGTTGACTTTGAATAAAAGGCTAGTTGTTATCCTTAACTTGCCTATTTCTATATAGACAAGTCAAAATTTTTGTGCACCTTCTATAGTTAGTTTTCAAAATAATTAATGATATAAACCATGTTTATTAGAGTCTTATATGGTCACAATAAATGCAGTTGAATCTCACTATAACAACATCACTGGGGACCAAGATTTTATTTTGTTATACCTATGGTTGAAACAATTTGGGCCTAAAACTTGAGAATTTAGAATTATGATGTTATAACCTTTATTGCTGTTATAAAATAGGATGCTTCAATGAGATATCATTGTAATTTCTAAAGTCTTAATTGCTTTAATCAAGGTTAGAACACAACAAAAATAAATATTTAAAAAAAAAAAGAGAAAAGGCATCTCCTTATTGGGCAACTGAAAGTTGCTGATGGCTTGCACCATCTATCGGAATAAATATCAACTATTCATTGATATTTTTATGAATAGTTGATATTTATTCCAATAGATGGCGCAAGCCATCAGCAACTTTCAGTTGCCTGATAAGGAGATGCTTTTTTTTTTCTTTTTTTAATTTATGAACCTTATCCCAGTGGAATATCACATTTGTGCTATTTTTTCACAAAATAAATCTTGGTCCCGAGTGAAGGTTTTACAGAAAGTTCCAACTGTAGTCGGAATATCTATTTCAAACATGAAATATTAATTTTAGGTGTTATATTGATAGTTTGGTCTTACGCTATTTCAATGAATATACAGTCCACTTTAACAACATCACTTGGGACCAAGGTTTTATGTTGTTATATATAGAGTCATGTTGCCGTTATAACCATGGTTAAAACAATTGGAACTTTGGACTGAAAAAATTGACAAAGATTAGACACTAATGCACAGACTTCAATCAACAACGATTCAACAAGTACAATAATTCAACCATGTTTTCATATGCAAACTCATAGCCCCCCCCCCCTATCAAATAACCAACATTAATTCAACACCATCAATAATTCGGCTATTTCTTAAATTAAATTTCAACAACAATTATAGTTAATTCAATTGATTTAAATCTCCTGGCCATTAATTAAACAATTGAAAAGGTTTCTGGAGATGAGTTTCTTTCATTTTAAAACATTATTAAGCTTTCAGGTATCTCTGCATTTCTACAGGAGAACATATATAATGAATAAAACATTTTTACATCACAACACAAACCATTTTCACCAGTTAGCTGCTCTCAGGTAATACCTCTCTCTATAGGACACTGGCAGCTAGATGTTGCCTTTTAGAAAAGGTTCTAATGTATTATAGTCAAACTTTTTTAATTCAGCACTTCAAGGAGGTATTAGAATTTTTGGTTGAATTAACGTCAGTGTTGAATTATATTTGGTGAAATTAAAGAGATTATAGTGTAGATGTTTAAAATATTTTTCACTCTGTAAAGATGTATATAATACAATATAAAGCGGCTTATGATTGTAAAATGACATTTGATAAGTTTTACCGCAAATGTTTCTTTTGAGCGAAAAATCTTAATTTATTTTAAGGAGAAATAATGACTATTTCTATCCTTAGGGGTGAAGTATGAAAGGATGAATTGTGAAGAGTAATGATGAACGGAAAAATAAAAGGGGTTCCCATCCCTGGACACTTTTATATTTCCATTCATCATTACTCTTCACAATTCATCCTTTCATACTTCATCCCTAAGGATAGAAATAGTCGTTATTTCTCCTTAAAATAAATGATGATTTTTCGTTCAAAAGAAACATTTACGGTAAAACTTATCAAATGTTGTTTTACAAAGATGTATATTTTTATTTAAAAAAGATATGGTCTGAATAGTTTTAATAGGTAAAATATACCAAAATCTCGTACACCACTGAAGTAGTGGTTAGACTTGGATAAATAATACTATCAACATTCTTAGACACCTGAGATACTGTGAAGATTTCAAGAAATCACATGTTTGCAGAGAAAGATATGGTGGCAGTTATTTATTCAGAGTATCACAACTTGAGATTTTTCAAATCCATTTTGTTTTTTCAACCTGTTTAGCTTATCCTATTGATTGTTGCACACTAAAAATGCACCAACATCATCCTTACCAGACAGAACTAACACAAATGCTGAAAATAATATACAGTGAAACCGGTCTATAGCGCCCTATTTTAAATACGTAGTACGATGCGATTTACATTAAAAGTGACCTGTCTTTAGCACCCTATTTTGGTGAGTCCCAAGAGGGGGCGCTATAGAAAGGTTTAACTGTACATATAAAGTTGAATCTATAACAACATAACTTGGAACCATGTTGTTAGAACCAAAGTTAAACCAACATTCACTTAAAACTTGAGACCTTAGAATCATGATATTATAACCACATTGCTTTTGTAACACAAAAATAGTACAAAAAGTGAAATTGTACTAGGATCAGGTATTAGGAACAAGGGCCTTTTTCCGATCATGCAGCTGAAAGTTGCTGATGGTTTGAGCCTTCATCAGAATAA
>CP092886.1:69283290-69307271 GCA_030710605.1 Cordylochernes scorpioides
AAATAAGGGGGAATTTATTAATTAAAAAATAGATCTGAAAAACATTAAACAGAATTAGAGAAGCCTGGGAGACATTTACAGAATTAGACTCAATCTTAGAAAGAAAAAATCATGGCTCTAAATAACAATTGAAATTAAATAAAATTGCTATGGGAAAAAAATTGAACAAGTAAAAATCTTGCATTCGTTGGAAGCATCGTAAAAGAGGATTGAAGATGTAAAAAAGACGTTGAGGCCAGAATTGCAAAGATTATTTTTGGAGAAATAAAAGAGTTTTTAAGAAGAAATTTGAAATTGAAGAAAAAAGGTTACTTCAATGTTATGTAATATGTTAGGGCAGTTTTCTCCTGTATGGATGTGAAACTGGGACAATGAATAAGAACTGGAGCAACTCCTTTAACATTTTTGGTGTGCTAGAATTCTCACTAACAAATTGGGAGATAATGATAAAGTAAAATTTGGATTATAGCAACAAGAAAATAAGACCTAATCCAAGTAAATTAATAAGTGTGAGACATTTCGGTAACAGCATTGTTACCATCATCAGATAAAAGAATTTAAAAATGATGGATTTTTTATTATTTTGTCTGATGATGGTAACAATACTGTTACCGAAATGTCACACATTATTAATTTATTTGGATTAGGTCTTATTTTCCTGTAGCAAAAAATTGGAAGATAGTCACAAACAAAGAAGTTTGAAGATTAAATGGAGATTATAGCCTTCTATAATAATGACGGGGCTCTGGAACATTTGTAATTAATCGTACTGGTGAGAAAGACCTTGTAGGGAAGGTAGAAGGATGGATTTGTTTTATAATCTAATACACTAATGGACAAAACTTAAGGAATTTGTACCTTTTAGCATATACAATAGAACCTCTCTGTAAAGGACACCTAATTGCAGAGCCAAAGAGTCCTTTAGGGAGAGGTGTCCACTAACTGGAGAGTTGATAAATAGTGAACATGGTGATTTAGGCGATGAAAATTGTCCTTTGTAGAGAGGTGTCCTCTAGCGTGAGTGTCCTCTCATGAAGGCTCTACTATATATCAGGATTCAGACAATAACTCTGAAGATATTTGATACACAGTGACCTTTATCGAAGACACACAAGATAACCTAGTATGAACAAAATATTGCTTTTGTCTCCTTAAAAAAAAAAAAGATGACTTGAAACATCAAAGACTTTTCACTTCCTTAAATTTTGTCCATGAGTGTAGATTTCTCTGAAATTAGAAAATATGAAGAGAATTGCCCAGAACCAGATGTCCATGATGGCTTAGAGATGGCACTATGTGAATATGAAAACCTACGCCACAATCCCAGTAAACAATAGAGAGGAATGATAAGAGCAGTTTGGGGTGAATATCTAAAACAAACAAAGATAGATCCCCCTTCAGCGGGGCATATGTATGCGCAGTATACAACCGCAAAGGCTCTAAGAAACCTCATTTTCAAGTGAATTCTAATTCACTTCAAAAAGAGCTTTGATTTCTAATTGGTCAATAGTAATAGAAGCTGCATTTAGTGATATTGGACTTCCCATTGTCGCACCTTTCATTTGGAGATATATTTAATTATCATAAAGTATGCTGTTTTCAAACAACATACTTTATTTATGATGGTCAAATATATCTCCAAATAAAAGGTGCAACAATTAAAAGTCCAATATCACTAAATGTAGCTTGTATTACAATTGGCCAAGATACCTCATTGTTTAAGCCAGTGATTAGCAGCCACCAAAGTTAAGCATAAATTGTCCATCGTTGGCGCCAATATTTGCAACATTGTTTTTTTTTTTGCTTATCCCTAGTACATTGTACATTGTAACACATCTAAGCACAGTGCACATGTGCTAACCATGGCTGCTATATATGTCAAAGTATTTTATTTTTAACAAGAAATTTGTAATTAAACAAGAATTATCTGATGTCGAATGAATTGAATGAAATTGGTAGAATTATCAATAGTGTCAAATTATCGTTTGGTTGAATTAACGTCGGTTATTTGATAAGCTGCAAGTCAAGACATGAACACATGGTGGTCAAATTATCGCAATTATCAAGTTAACCAGGGGTTATATTGTATATATCTATTTAGGAATTTATATCAAGTATAAAGTCGCGTGATTCTTACAATAACAAAACTTGGGACCAAGATTTTAGGCTGCTATAGTCTCTTTCATATTATTATTATAACCACAGTTAAAACAATTTGTAAATTATAATCACATGGGGGAAAAGCCCAAATACAAATAAATTATATGTGATATTTCAGCAAGTGTTGTTAACAAAATGTCACACATTATTTATTTGGATATGGTCTTTTTACCATGCCATTCATAGCTATGATCCAAATTGTACCTAATCTCTTTAGGACTCTATAATCAATGCTATTAACCCAAGTTGCTTGCTGTTATAAAAGAAGCTGCTATAATGAGATCCCACTAATATGGGGACAAAAGATGAGGAAAGTTTAAATATGTGACAAACGCTGAGAGAAGAAAAACAAAAACAATCACAAGGCTCAGAATAAAACATCACAAAGGAATGACAATACATGCAGACTGCACACAAGAAAGAACCTACAGAACATGCAACAATTGTCCTGGTGTGGAATTAACACCTACCCACATATTCTCATGTCCCAGCAATGGTTGCAGCCTTGCTGAAAATTGACATAAACCCAGAACAGCAGGTTTACAAACCCAAGATAGAGAACATTTCAATTGCGTGATAGAAAGAGATGCATGGAGACATCTGAGATTCTTCATTGGACACAACAACAACTAATATGGGACGCCTCTTCCTATTAAAATACATTGAGACATATTTTCCTGATTGCCTCTGCATAAACTTATAGATTGGTAATTATGCCACAAAAACTTTGGCATTAGTTTCTAGTCTTAAATAGTCCCTACCATTTTTTTACAGCTAGAACACATTTTTGGCAGATTCACCAAATTCATAACTCCTATCATATGATGCACTGGTGATGTCCATATATGTATTTATTGACTTTTTCAAATTTGCCAAAACTGGTGTTGTGGCTTTGCCACTGCACTCAATATATGTGCTTTGCACAGAGAAGATTAAGAAAGCAAGTTTCTAATTCTTTTTTAAGAGATGAATTTTATCCTCCCCTCCCCTCTGACTGCATCAGACATAGTGAGTTTTGGTAGCAGGATCAGTGTAGACTGCATCCGACATTGTGAGTTTTGGTAGCAGGATCAGTGTAGACTGCATCCGACATTGTGAGTTTTGGTAGCAGGATCAGTGTAGACTGCATCCGACATTGTGAGTTTTGGTAGCAGGATCAGTGTAGACTGCATCCGACATTGTGAGTTTTGGTAGCAGGATCAGTGTAGACTGCATCAGACATTGTGAGTTTTGGTAGCAGGATCAGTGTAGACTGCATCCGACATTGTGAGTTTTGGTAGCAGGATCAGTGTAGACTGTATCCGACATTGTGAGTTTTGGTAGCAGGATCAGTGTAGACTGTATCCGACATTGTGAGTTTTGGTAGCAGGATCAGTGTAGACTGCATCCGACATTGTGAGTTTTGGTAGCAGGATCAGTGTAGACTGCATTAGACATTGTGAGTTTTGGTAGCAGGATCAGTGTAGACTGCATCAGACATTGTGAGTTTTGGTAGCAGGATCAGTGTAGACTGCATCCGACATTGTGAGTTTTGGTAGCAGGATCAGTGTAGACTATATCAGACATTGTGAGTTTTGGTAGCAGGATCAATGTAGACTGCATCCGACATTGTGAGTTTTGGTAGCAGGATCAGTGTAGACTGCATTAGACATTGTGAGTTTTGGTAGCAGGATCAGTGTAGACTGCATTCGACATTGTGAGTTTTGGTAGCAGGATCAGTGTAGACTGCATCCAACATTGTGAGTTTTGGTAGGAGGGTCAGTGTAGACTCCATCAGACATTGTGAGTTTTGGTAGCAGGATCAGTGTAGACTGCATCAGACATTGTGAGTTTTGGCAGCAGGATCAATGTAGACTATATCAGACATTGTGAGTTTTGGTAGCAGGATCAGTGTAGACTACATCAGACATTGTGAGTTTTGGTAGCAGGATCAGTGTAGACTGCATCAGACATTGGGAGTTTTGGTAGCAGGATCAGTGTAGACTGCATCCGACATTGTGAGTTTTGGTAGCAGGATCAGTGTAGACTGCATCAGACATTTTGAGTTTTGGTAGCAGGATCAGTGTAGACTGCATCCGACATTGTGAGTTTTGGTAGCAGGATCAGTGTAGACTGCATCAGACATTGGGAGTTTTGGTAGCAGGATCAGTGTAGACTGCATCAGATATTGGGAGATCAAGTATTGGATGTCGTCCAACATTCAAATACATCAAATTTCGAAAGCTTGGCCACTAATTACCAGCAATCCCCCTCGCCTCCTCCTCCATCTATGCTTCCATTCTTCTTGTGCATGATTCATTTTCTGCTGATTCTTTCAATTGGGCTCTAAAGTCTTGTTTGCAATAGGATTTTCATTTTGACAAATGAAAGCAATATTTCTGACAATACAACTGATGAATTCTCCTACACAAGTAGGTGTAGAAGATGGTGCTTTGTGGGAAAAAGTGGATTGAGGACATATGCAGCGTACTTTTTCTGATCCATCATTTCTTTATGTCGTGGCTATAAATAATATATGAAAAAGTATACGAATTGCCAATGATTTTTTTTTTTCAATCTTTGAGAGAAATGAGGCAAAAGTTAATCTGAACTGAAAGAACTGATTATTTCAAGAAAGAGACAGTTTTCAACCTAGATGATGTGGGACTGGTGGATAGTAATTTTCATATTTTGGCTCAAATACTGAAAGTACTAAAACTTTTTAATCTCTTCATTTGTTTTTTTAATTTAAAAAATCAAAATGTAGAATCCTTTGAAGAAAAAAAAATTGGGAAGAAGAGAGTATTAAAAATGTCATACTCTATATGGTGTTCCAAATATCTTTTATAGTTTTTGTTCTCTGATCCAATGTTCATATACGGTAGAACCTCCCTGTATGGGACACCTAATTGAAGAGCCAAAGTGTCCTTTAGAGAGAGGTGTCCTCTTACTGGAGAGTTGCTAAATAGTAAAAATGATAATTTTGCGAATGAAAATTGTCCTTTGTTGAGAGGTGTCCTCTAGTGGGAGTGTCCTCTCATGGAGGTTCTACTGCATATATATTCTTAATTGTAAAATGTTATACACTGGAGCCTCTCATGAGACCAACCCCCCTTATGTTTAGGTTTATAATGGAAAAATTATTGAATGTTATTTTTACAAGAGTGGTAGGCAGGTGATCTTTCATCTAATGAATAACTAATGTAGGAGACTACTGTATTAACATATAAATGCATTTTCTGCTGCATTTAGTATGTGAGCATATATAATATCACATTTTAATTGCATAATGTTGGTCCTCCTAAGGGAACAAGTGTTGAAGGCTTGTGGTCCACAAAGGGTTAAAGAAAAAATGCCGCCACACCCATGTATTGTCCAATAGATGTCTAGCGCAGCATGCTAATTGCCCGGGTTTAATTCTATAGAGTAGAACCAGTGGACACTCGCGCTTGTTCTAAACAACGGACAGTTATCACTGCCAAATTGCCCTCCCATTGAAACTTGCTCTCTAGCGGACACCTCCAAACAATGGATGCTTTCCCAAGGCATTATTCATTGATTTTATATATAATAGACATTCCTGCTAGCAGGAATATTACCAAAAATAAAAAGTAAGTTAATTAAAAATAGCTTTATTAAAAATAATATATTTTTGAGCAAAAAAAAATTATATTACTTGTTCTCTGTTATAACCATCATTTTTGTTTATACTTAAGTACATAACTTTTATTCATAAAAACCAGGGGGTCGTTGGACGAATGATCAGAGCAATTGGTTTTTAACCGCTAAACCAGGGTTCAAATCCTACAATGGCAACTTTTTTCTGATTACAAAAAAATGCTCCAATGGCCTTCAATTCTTGCAATAGCCCAACCCCACCAGAGTGCAAGTATGTAAGTTATTCCTAGTACACGTGGTACAGGCCAAGATAATCATGGTGGGTAGAATGTTGGCGACTGCTTTTACTGTAAGTGCATCACATGTTTGTCTACACATGTGAAAAGCAGTTAGACTCTGCACTTACAAATGTGCCAGAGCCCTGTTTGGATACTTGCACTCGCTGATGGGGTTGGACTTTTGAAAGAATTGGGGGCCATTAGAGCATTTTTTTTTTTAAATTAGAACAAAAAGTGTTCAATACAGGATTCAATCCTGGGTCGAAGCAGGCGGTTTAAACCACCCTTCCACAGACCCCCCAATGTATGACATAAAATCATTTAGTAGAGTCTTTTTTCAAATAAAATAACTGCTCTTAATCTCCTTAATGTAATAAGAAATATTTGTGGAAGGTCTAACTCATCAGTGGGAAACCCTCCCAGGAGTTTTTCCGGTTTAATCAACTATACTGCTTGTATTAAGCTGTTATACAATATTAAAGGGTCAGGCAGATTAAAGTGGTGACACAGATGGCTGGAAGAGTTCACACCACTGGTCCTCAAAATAATTTCCATTCTAGTAAGGGCAATAAGAAAATGTTTTATTTGAAAAAGAAAAAAACAATTATTCTAAATAGTTTCCTGTATATAGTTGGTACACTAATGTCCTATCCAGCCTGTGAATCCTGCGTAGCCTGTGGCTCCAATGATTTGTCACTAGCTCATCAATACTGGTCATGTCACTGCATCAGATCTCTCATCCAGTGACCATCTGACCTGCAGGGCTGGACAATGATTCTTTCTTCTTTTTTTTTTGCTTATCCCTAGTACACGTGGTATAGGCCATGATAATCATGGTGGGTAGAAGTAGACTGCTTTTTAAAGTGAAGATGGGTTTTTTTAGGAACAAACAATTGTGTTATTTTTTCAATGAAATATTAGATTCTAAATCTAACACATATTTACCCTTTCTGAAGTTTCTATTCTTCTTTATCATCCTGGGGCATGCAGTGAAATTAGTGTACCAAATATAAGAGTTCGACTTTGAACTTACAAATGTGCCAGAGCCCCATTTGGTTACTTGCACACGCTGGTGGGGTTGGACTTTTGCAAGAATCGGGAGCCATTGGAGCATTTTTTTTTATCAGAAAAAATTGCTCAATGCGGGAATCAAACCCAGGTCGTAGCGATCGAAAATCAACGGTTTAGACCATCCTTCCAACAATCTCCTACGACGATTCTACCTTCTCACAGCAACAAAGGCATCCATCTACAAATTTTTCCTGAACTTTGAAGTGAGGGAAGATGATAGAGACCTCCTGATTATATGGAAGAGAACTCTTCAATGTTGGGGAAGCCTCCTTGACTGTATATACTTTTACAGAGTCTTGTTTATAGTTTTTCCCTCTTACTGAATATCTTTCAACTTAATGTGTATGGTTTACCATTAATGGATGTCGATAAAATTGTCTTAAAATCTATAGTAAGACATATGTTGTTCATTATCTTGTTTGAAGATTATACAATGCTGTTACCAAAATACCACTCACTTATTAGGATCTGTGGCCTTGTTACCTTGTGATTTTTACATCTAAAATGAAGATGGGTCTTTTAGGAATAAACAATTGTGTTAATTTTTTAATGAAATATTAGATTCTAAATCTAAAACACATATTTACCCTTTCTGGAGTTTCTATTTTTTCTTTATCATCCTGGGCATGCAGTGAAATTAGTGAACCAAATATAAAAGTTGGAGAGAAATATGAGAATGAAAATTAGAAAAGATAAAATAATTAAGTGAAGGTCATGCTTACATCCATATTGATCACCCCAAATTCCCCTTTCTCCTGAGCCATTCCTGGAAAGTATCTATCTCTAGGTTAAGTTGGCGTCTGCCAAGACGCGCATCTATTGGTACTTCCTCGGCGTGGAACTGAGGAGTGTTCAGGAAGACTCCCTCCTTGTCTGGAGGAGGACTCTCTCAAGGTAGGGAAGCCTTCCTTGCTGAAGAAATTTGTACATATACACAACTAAATATATTCCCCTACACTTTAACTACCCTTTATTTAATATTTTATTATATATTTTTTCCACCTTTGTAAAAATTGATTAGAATAATCAATAAAATTGTGTAAATTGTCAATTGTCTAGGCTAAGTGAGAATTGTGCTTAATTTTCCACATTTAAGAATACTACAGTAGTGCTCCCAGTCTTAATGCCAAAGGCAGATGCATTCTACTTCCCCCAGTCATGATGGTTGTCAAACAAACACCATCAAGGGTCACAACTTGATACCCTAATTCAATTGAGTAGAGATAAGAAAGAAGAATAAATGCATTACTATGTGTCAGGGTCCTCAAGCTAATTCGAATCAATATAACCTTTTAAATTCAACTATTTTTTTTTAAATCCCCTAATAGAATCTAGTTTAACACTGACGATTCACTTATCCCTTGATATGCTGAATTAAAGAGATTGTTTAATGTGTATTTTATATGTGTATAATACAAATTTTCGCTGAAAAACTGTCACATATTAAAGTAAAACTTTTTAGATTCAACATCTATATAATTTAACACTTAATTAAACTAATTTTTCAAATTATAACCATTTCCCTTTCAAATTTCCATTTTAAAAATTTCAAAATTAACTATAATTCAACAGCTATATATTATTGATCAGTTTTTAAATCCTAATTGTATGATAGAATGAAATTTTACTATGGCCTTTTAATCTCACCCGGCATGTAATACATTACATACAGTAAAACCCCGCTAATACGAACCCTGGATATAACGAACCTTCCCTTATAACGAACCCACGCCGATTCCCAATTCCATTACATTGAAAATACTATCGTTATAATGAACTTTGCGATTTTTAGAATAACGAACTACCCCTATAACGAACCTATTTTCTGTCCCAAAATAATAAAATCTATTTAAAATACTATGCTTATGACGCGAACTTAGAATTGTAATTAAAAAAAATTAAAACAACCAAATTTTGAGCATGTTTCAGCTCGCGGATCGCGATTTCAAAACAATAAATTTAGCGGCATTGTTTGTTTTTAATTTTGCACTTTATTTTTACTGTATGTTGTATAAATTTTAACACATTATACTTTTTATTAAATAGAATATATTTGCATCCATTAAATTTGAAATATAAAAATGCAAATGGCTTCCAAAATGAAGAAAACAAAGGCATTTTAAAAACAAAAGCGTTATTTCTTTAAAAAAAAAAAAAAAAAAAGGCCATTTTCAGAACTTTTCAAAGTGAAACAACACAGGCAAAATGTTAAGAACATATTCAAATATGAGAATATAACTTTTCTTTTATAAAGATAAAATATAAAGCTATTAAAAATTGTTACAAAGAGGAATCAACCTCAACTTTTGCCGCGATTGCGATCGTACATTTTAGGGCTAAAAAAAAAAAAATCCAAATAAATGGTCCCGTGATGAAACAAAAACTATTTTTATGCCATTAACTATGGTGATTTTAAAGTCAGCAATGTTTTGCATGACAGGTAAAAAAAAAACGAAATCTAGACCTAGAAGAATATGTGGGAAAATGAAATGGAAGAAAAACACTAACTTTATTTGAATGGTGCAATGCTTGAAGAATGCTTTGAAGCAACAAGGTATTAGAGCCATTTTTTTTCAAGTAAACAATGTATTATATAATGTGATAAAGATGTTTTAAAATAATTTTATATCTTTGAATATATATTTAATAAAACTTTGCCTAGGATTTGTCTTGAATTTTAAATTAGACATAGAGGTACATGTATGTTAATGATAAGAAGAACCTATCATCTAATGATTTCTATTATTATTCAGTATTAATGTAAGGAAATTGGTCAATTAAGGGAATTAAAACAAAGTGACCACTATTAAGAGGAAGCCTCTTCCTGTGTGTATGGCTGTCCTTTAATTATACGGTCTAAAAATTTTGAAAAGTAATAAAAAATAGCCAAACCGTGGCTATAGTGAACCAAAAGCTCTGTCCCATTGGGGTTCACTATAGAGGGGTTTTACTGTATATAGCATTACATTCCAGAGCAAAAATGCCAAGTCAGGCATTTGAATTTGTACAAGGTTAAGAATGTTAAAAAGCATTTCTCTTAGAAAATTACATTAAATGTTATGAAGCTTTTTAGTAATGAAAAAAATCCCTGAAATTTCCCTAAGAGAACTTATGTGGGCTCACATGTCTGGAGATGGGGACATAGGCCAATAACCTTCTTGAAAATCTCATATATGTGTGTGTGGTAATATCATGGTTTTATATTTATTTCCCAATAAACATAAGAAACTTTCTCTAAAGGACTCCTCTATACAAAGAACAGTTTTCATAGCCAAAATTACCATTTTTATTAATTAGTTGCTCTCTGGCAAGATGACACATACCTCTCTCTCTAAAGGACACTTTGGCTCTAGAGATAGGTGTCTTCTTACCAGATAGCAACATATTGATAAAAAAAATGGTAATTTTGGCTATGAAAACTGTCCTTTGTATAAAGGGGTTCTATAGTGAAAGTGTCCTCTAAAGGAGATTCTAAGGTAAAATTGATTGCCAAAAATACCTATCAAAATGTGAATCTAATACTTTCAGGTATATTCTAGCTATATGTGCAAGTAGTGGAAGCTGCCAGAATATTGGGAAAGAGTAACCTGCCTCATGATTCATGCCCAGCAATAACATTCTGTGAGCATGACTTTTACTGGATGCTCTTTTAAAACTTTAAGAGCAAGCAATAAGAGATGAAATAAAGTGTGACTGGAAGGAGAAACAACACAGCCAACATTCAGGCTGCACCTGTGCACTTGAAATAACCCAACACTTGAAAGAGAAAGTAACAGGTAAAGGAAAATGAACTTTAGCATAAGAAATAGGAGGTGTAACTGCAACCCTGAGGCTAGCTTTTTTTTTTTTACATATCCTTTTAGTCTTAATTAGACAAGATCTTGGAGGTTGTGCTCATAAAGAAGCTCAAGAACTCTTCTTGGTTCTCTGTACAGGGATCTCTGCTTTGAATTGTGAGAACCTTCACTATCACTCATACTGAAGGCATTAAGTCCAACTTCTCACAGACAAGGCAAAGAAGCTCCTGAACAAAGTAGAACATCCTGTTGAGCCAAGGACAATGTGGTTCTTTGCTGAAGAAAGGACATTTGCCAGGAACTACACATACCTAATACGGCTAGACTACAATCCACGCGATTCTTATGGCATTAGACCAAGTAACCCCAAAATGTGATATCTCCAGTGTTTCATGTTATGCCACCTCATATCTTTGAACAAGGTCTTAGGATTAATTCCAATGACTGAGTTGCTGAACACCGTAGTCAAGCCTTGGTTGAACATTATGATGAATCTAGAAATATTTGACCACGAAATTTTCAGTTTTTCACTTATTCATTTTGGGGATTGGTAGACGAGTGGTATATAAACTGTTGGTTTTCGACAGCCACCACTTGGGATCAAATTGGGCATCGAGCACTTTTTTTCTAATAATAATTTTTTTTTCTAATTGCTCTCAATTCTTGCAAATCCAACCCCATCAGTAAATTGTTGCAATGACCATTGGTCAACCCTTGGAAAAGTCAAGAAATCATGGTGTGGCGCTTATAGGGTAACGTATAATAATATTAATAACCTATAATAATGTTAATTCAACCAATTTTTTTTAGATCTAATTTCAACAATAGATAATTCTTGTTTAAATACAAATTTATTGTTAAAAATATAATACTTTGGTGTGCAGGGTACTATACCACCTACCTTCCCCCCAGAATTGACAGTGGTGTGCAGGAATCACCAAGTCCTAAATGATCCGCTTTAAAATAAAACTTCTGTCATATTTACTTTTTGCTGCCTTCTTCCGCAAAATTTCATTCAAGCCTGTTTCAGACATTTATCTTTTTGAGGACAAAAAACTACCATAAAGTTCATTTAAAATATTTTCAGCCTTTTTTAATATTTTTTAAATATGAGATGAGAAAGAATGTTTGAAACAGGCAGATTTGTTAGAAAGAAATGTGTTTTCTAATTAAAAGAGACCTTAAAAAAAAAAAAAAGGAAAAATGCCCAATACAGGTATTTATATAGAGATTTTTTTATTATAGAGACTCCTTAAATAAAGGGACATGCATGATGGATCTATTTTCAACAATTCCCTCATTAGCTTGGCCTCGATCCTTTCAGTGCTACTCAAATGATGCGAATCAGATTGACCTTTGGTTTAGAAGCAAAATTCCACACAAGGTATCTCATTGGAGACTGAGTAAATATTTCAACAAGAACACCCCCCTCCACCTTCACTTAAGTGCTGAGCAAACATCTTTCTGGGGTCCCCTCAGAGAAAGCAAATATTGATATGAGCAGCAAGTTTTGGGGAATCATTAGTCCAACCAGTTCTTGTGTTTATATTGTGGAAATCATTAAAGTGAATAAAAGCTACATAAGAATGCATAAAAGTGATTTTTAAAATTTAATCATGAGATGCATTGATGTAGCTGCCATTTGACAGATTCCTCATTATCAGAGGGCCACAATGAAGAGAAAACCCAAGACTATGTGGTTTTGCCATATAACAGGTAATTCTTTACAAGGTCGGAGCTTAAGTCAAGTTCACTAATCACATTTACCATTGCATTATGTTAACATGTGTTTCTAGCCTAGCTTCATGAAGTGAGTTTTGTCAGCTATAAAGGACACATTACACCCTTGTACCAGCACCACCACCTTCCTTGGATGTTCTCCAATATTTGGTGGCACAGATCCAAGACCTGCATGTTGGGTTGATCTCATGAGATCGTCACACCATCCTCCCTGGCAGCCCAAGATCTCCTCTTTATGTATTTAGAGGTTGCTTCAAGGTACCAACCACACGCATACTCAAGAAGTTGGTACTACCAAACCTGGAATGCTGTAGCATGAAAGTGTGTAGCAGGCTGTTCAATAAAGAATTATAGACAGGTAGAAACAATTGTTTGTGTGGGCACCAAACTTCCATCTCTATATAACTGACTAACACAGCAGGACACTACATGAAAGCCATTTAATAAGTAAATCCAGATTAATAAAATGAATAGCAGTATATATAACTACCAAGAGAGTGCTAATGTATGACCTAGTATACTTTGTGGATTTGGGGCCTTACAACATGGGAGTCAGAGTTTCATTTATAGTTTGTCACAACACCCAAACCCACTTTTAAAATATCTTCTTTGAAAGACTCACCGTGAATGATTGGTGACCATTGTCCTCAACATGTAAGGAGGAACTGTGGTAGTTCCGGGAGCCACCGAAGCAGCAAAAGAGGCTGTTTAGAAGTCCCTTGGCTCTCGGCTTTTGTAGCACTGCACCACCACATCTCAGAATTATACACACAGAAGATACTTAGTAGTAAGATTCTTTCTATAGGGGGGGGGGGGGGGGGACAGTAAGAAGTATTACCACACCAGATTCAAAGAACACAACAAAAATGTTAAAATAAGGCAACAAATCTCTCAGCATTCAGAGGAACAAGTCATTGCTTCAATTTTGAAAATACCAAGTGCCATTACAGAGAGAGAGAAATAATCCTTTCCAAAACAGAAAGACTTTTCTTAAAATCCCTTGTATTATCTCAAAAGAATAGAGAGAAGAATTGACCTCCTTCTACATATACACAGATGTATACAGTCAAAAGTAAAATTTCTGTTAATATAATTTTACAATATAAAAATAGCATATAAGGTACATCATAAAATAGTATGTAAAGTTTATGCAAATTTTGGTCAATTAAAAGTAAGCATTGGCAAATTGTAGGTTTGAAAATCCAGAGAAATTAAAATTTTCTCTCTGACATAAATCAGTATATATGTATGTATGCAACTCCGTTACCGGAACACTATCTGTCCAGCGATTTCCCGCTCCGGGTCAAACGGTGTATTGCCGGACTGAGAATCCTCTCGGTGCTCTTTACTGATGATCGCCCCAGAATATTTGAAACAGACGGATGGACATGCGAGATTTGCAGGACAAGAATGGAGCCGGGGCTACATCACCATATACTCTCATGTATGGGGCTGAAATACGAACGAGAAGTGCTCCTCAGTGAAATAGGCCTTGAGAGACTCTCTTTGGAGCTCCTGTTGAAGGAGGTGGTGAGAAACAGAGCTGGAGCGTTTGCGTTGCTCAAATTTTGGAAGACGGCTGAAGAGAAAGGGAAGCTATACACATAATCTAATTGATGTAAATAATTATATGTAAATAATCTTTGTCAGGACTAGAATGACGAATCCTGTATGGGACTTTGATTCCAGTAAGAGGCTTGTTGCTGCTGATGTATATAGTCACAGTGTAGAAAATACTATACTATACCTACTACTTATAGGTTTCTCTCTGTATTCTTAGTTCTCTTTTCTTCAATTACTCTGTAAACTGGCGAATCCTTTATAGGACGTGAGGTCCTCAATAAAGGCTTTTGTTATTGTTGTTGTATATATGTATGTATGTTAGGTATTTGTGTAGTAATACCTGATTAAGAGCCTGAGACTTGAAAACTTAGAATATTCTTTCTGTGTTTGCTCTGTCAAATGTTGATTTATATTTCAAATAACAAATATCCAAATAATGAAACTCAGTAGCTGTGACTAAGGTAGAGGAGTGTATATAAACTGTCAATTTTCAACATCCACAACCAGGGATCAAATCCTGCACATTGGGCACTTTTTTTCACAAGAAAATTGCTTCAAAGTCTAACCCTAGTAGCGAGTGCAAGTAACCAGAGCTCTGGTACAGTTATAATTGCAAAAGTTCAACTGATTTCTACACGTGTAGACATTTGGTACACTTATAGTAAAAGCAGTCGCAAAGTACCTACCATGAATATCATGGCATGTATCAAATTATGATATTTTTCTAACAAAGAAAAAATTGATGTTGCATGCTTGATATGGTAAAAATTTTGTTTGTGAATGCATATTTTGAATATACAGTCAAATCCAACTATAACAATATTTGCAACTAGCATGTTATATGATGACAAGGTAATAAGACCAAATCCAAATAAATAGTGTGTTGGGTGTGTTAAATAGTGTTGGATTTGGTCGTATTACCTTGTGTTTATAAATTAGAATACAAATTGTGCCTTATCCTTGTTATATGATCAGGCTGCTTTTTAAAAGAGGCTGTTATGAAGAGATTCTCGACTGTATATTACAGTGATAATATTAAATGATGATACTGATATATGATAGTAATTTTAAAATAATAATATCTAATGTTCCCAATTTCAAAAGTGTTTATCAAGCAAGTTTGGGGCATTTTATAAGATAAAAACCATGGGTGCAAAAAAAGGCAGTGTTGTGCAACAACCATTGGCATTCATCTTGACACCAATGGCATTTTGAGGGTAAACAGCCTGGCGGTGGCGACCTATAACTAATATGTGTCTTAGATAAGTGTTAGATTGCAGCAGCCAGGGCTTATCTCGAGATTTCCTGTCTGAATGAATTAGCATCCAGTTTGATAGCTCACTCTGTGTATCTCCTTCCTTCAGTAAATGCCCTATTCTTTGAATAGCAATTACCTCAAATATACAGGATGGACAACAAAAGATTATGCATTTTAAAATAGGCACATAACTCATCTATATATATAAAAATGAATGTATGTGTGTGTGTGTCTGTCCTTTATGCCTGACCAAACCACTCATTGGAACGCCATGAAACTTTGGGAAGTTATTTAGTATAGTACTGGGAAGGTTTCTAGCAAATAAAATTTTTAAAATAACTTTTCGCCTAAAAATAATCAAGATAAATATTCTAATTTATCTGTTATAATTCAACAATCTGCTCTAAATATTATCATGATTACGATGATTTTGTAATGTAGAAAATTAGGAAAGACAAAATGAGACAAGAATAATGATACAATTCCAAGGCAAGATACTATTCCTTTAACTTCCAATTACCGAGGGAACCAATTAATATTGATTTTATTCAACTTATCGAGTATTTTTCAAGGGACCGGGAAAAAATGTTCACTTTATCGAGAGATTCGTTAGACAAACCTTTACTCGGGTAAAAGCCGGGCGAAGCCGGGTACATCCGCTAGTAATAAATAATTCAAAATTGTTTCAGAATCAAATAAAGCAATTTTGGAAGATTCAAGATTGTAAAACTTATATAAGGTTGTTCCAAAAGTTTGTGTTTTTCTTTAAATGTCGTTTTTCTTATTACTTGGCAAATAATATTATCACGGCCAATACATAATGCAAATACTTTATACATAATACAAAGGCATTATACATAACGCAAATAATATTATGGGGAATAATATTGGTATGTAAATTTTTTGCAAGTGTTTACAAACTTTTGGGACAACCTTGTATAACCAGAAAGAAGATAAAAATGATGGAATTTTTTTTTTAGATAATATTTCCACCATACTGATACAGAAATTTTCAAATAACATCATCATTGACATTTTTACAGAGAAAATAAAACAAGACATTATGGGGAGAGGAAACCACCTTAGAGATTGATTGTTGATTTTAGGGTATAAAAGTTGTATAAAAGCAATACAAAATATTGCCTCAGCTAAAGAACAATAGTATTGCTGAAATTCATGCAATATGTCCACTTGACAAAGTGAAGACAAATGTCCTCAATCTGTGAAAGCTGAAAATGGAAATAATTTACTTGATATTTTTTTCAAGTGTAGCCCATTTAATTTCCCATTTATACATTTTTAAAAAGTTTGGCATTTATTTTTGATAGTAAAGAAAATATAAATAATTTAAAATGTATTTATCATCTGTTGGCCCATTCTATAGTTACTAGTTTTTGTGAACATGGTCTGAATTTCAATTTTATTCATTTCGTTTTCGGGGTAAACTCAAGCTGAAAAATGTGAATTTGTCATCATTATCAATCCTAATTATCTTTTTATTTTTTTAAGACAAATATCTGCAACTACTAAATTTGGTCCAATTTGATTTACTAGACCACCACAACTATTAAATAGTCTATTTTGTTTATATAGTCTGCATAATCTGCCTAAATAGGAAAACAGAATTTAGATTACCTATTGAAAATATGCTCTCATGGTTGTAGAAATTATGGATAATTTTTGTTTTGAGCACAGCTCTCTTTAGCTTGAAAGATAACCACAAAGTGCAAACCTTTTTACCAGGCAAAGCTATTTGAAATCAACCAATACATGATGAGGCTAATGCACTGTAAAACATTTTACTTTAAATTTATACATTATTAGTTATTATCTCCTTCAATAAACACCCTCCTCAAATCATTCTATGTGAATTTTCCATTGTAAGAAATGGTGCTGTGAGCTCCTTAATTTATGTATAATGCTTTTTCTTTCACTAATTCCAATGGTCTTGTTGTTTTTATGAATATTTGACATTGGGGAACAGATAATAGTCACATGGTGCCTTATCTTTTTTACATATAATAATATATCATTAATTTTATCTCTTCCAATGATATATATTTTTGATGTATGTAAAAAAAAGAAACACATTGCCAAAAAAAATAATTGTTACATTTTATAGATAGATAGATGGTTATTATATTTATATATTAAATCTTATAATGATAAGGTACAATTTGGATTATAGATTATAAACACAAGGTAATAAGACCAAATCCAAATAAATAAATAGTGTGATGTTTCGGTAACAGCGTTGTTACCGTCTTCAAACAAAAGTACTGTTCAAAAATACTATTCAGTACTTTTGTCTGATGATTGTAACAAAGCTGTTACTGAAACGTCACACACTATTTATTTATTTGTATTTGGTCTTATTACCTTGTGTTTATTAAATCTTATACTTGGCCAGAGAGAGAGAACATCTTGACAAGCGATGCAGTGTGAGCCAGTGTGTGTGTTGTCATAAACAACCCATGACTTCTTCCACAATTCTGGTCTCTTTTTTCCCCTTATTCTTTCACTGAGTTAAGCAAGAACCTCAAGGTAGTAATATTGATTAATAGTCTGACCTTCAGAACCCAGTGAAGGTACACAAGCCGAGGAGTATTCAAAAATAATCATCAAGACTTATTTTGAATCGTTTTTTTTTTTTTTTGCTTATCCCTAGGACACGTGGTACAGGCCATGATAATCATGGTGGGTAGAAGAAGGCGACTGCTTTTACTGTAAGTGCACCACATGTCTACACATGTGAAAAGCAGTTCGACATTTTGAATTGTTCATTCAAGCTTTTTAGCTCTCTGCAAAGTTGGGCCCTTCTAAGGCATGGATTGTATCATATGTGGAAAATCATGATTCATCACATGTAAACATTCCTTCCCTGAAGTATAGGTCATTTTAAATGGCATTCAAAGCATCAACACAAACATTTTCATGAACTTCTTTTTGTTTGATTGTGAGAATTTGACACCATTTTGACACTTTTTGAATATTAAAATTGTTAGGTATATAATTACTACTGATGATAATAAATCATATTTTCCCTCCATATACCAAGATACTACATGGATCACAATAAAAATTTTGACTTTGAATAAAAGGCTAGTTGTTATACTTAACTTGCCTATTTCTATATAGACAAGTCAACATTTTTGTGCACCTTCTATAGTTAGTTTTCAAAATAATTAATGATATAAACCATGTTTATTAGAGTCTTATATGGTCACAATAAATACAGTTGAATCTCACTATAACAACATCACTGGGGACCAAGATTTTATGTTGTTATACCTATGGTTAAAACAATTTGGGCCTAAAACTCTAGAATTTAGAATTATGATGTTATAACCTTTATTGCTGTTATAAAATAGGATGCTTCAATGAGATATCATTGTAATTTCTATAGTCTTAATTGCTTTAATCAAGGTTAGAACACAACAAAAATAAATATTTAAAAAAAAAAAAGAGGAAAAGGCATCTCCTTATTGGGCAACTGAAAGTTGCTGATGGCTTGCGCCATCTATCGGAATAAATATCAACTATTCATTGATATTTTTATGAATAGTTAATATTTATTCAGATAGATGGCGCAAGCCATCAGCAACTTTCAGTTGCCTGATAAGGAGATGCTTTTTTTTCTTTCTTTTTTTAATTTATGAACCTTATCCCAGCGGAATATCACATTTGTGCTATTTTTTCACAATATAAATCTTGGTCCCGAGTGAAGGTTTTACAGAAAGTTCCAACTCTAGTCAGAATATCTATTTCAAACATGAAAAATTAATTCTAAGTGTTATATTGATAGTTTGGTCTTACGCTATTTCAATGAATATACAGTCCACTTTAACAACACCACTTGGGACCAAGGTTTTATGTTGTTATATATAGAGTCATGTTGCCGTTATAACCATGGTTAAAACAATTGGAACATTGGACTGAAAAAATTGACAAAGATTAGACACTAATGCACAGACTTCAATCAACAACGATTCAACAAGTACAATAATTCAACCATGTTTCCATATGCAAACTCGTAGCCTATCAAATAACCAACGTTAATTCAACACCATCAATAATTCGGTTATTTGTTAAATTAAATTTCAACACCAATTATAGTTAATTCAATTGATTTAAATCTCCTGGCCATTAATTAAACAATTGAAAAGGTTTCTGGAGATGTGTTTCTTTTTATTTTAAAACAGCATTATCAAGCCTTCAGGTATCTCTGCATTTCTACAGGAGAACATATATAATGAATAAAACATTTTCACATCACAAACCATTTTCACCAGTTAGCTGCTCTCAGGTAATACCTCTCTCTATAGGACACTGGCAGCTAGATGTTGCCTTTTAGAAAAGGTTCTAATGTATTATAGTCAAACTTTTTTAATTCAGCACTTACTTCAGCACTATGTACTAAGTGCAATTCTCAGCCTGCAACCCCAAGACATATTATTGACTCATCCATTGATGAGCTCTACTCTTCCCCGGCAGACACCATCAAAAATATCAAGCTTTACAAGCTTGATACCTTAGTGTGATTGAGTGGAGATAAGAAAGAAGAAGAAGAAGGAGGTATTAGAATTTTTGGTTGAATTAACGTCAGTGTTGAATTATATTTGGTGAAATTAAAGAGATTAGTGTAGATGTTTAAAATATTTTGCACTCTGTAAAGATGTATATAATACAATATAATGCGGCTTATGATTGTAAAATGACATTTGATCAGTTTTACCGCAAATGTTTCTTTTGAGCGAAAAATCTTAATTTATTTTAAGGAGAAATAATTACTATTTCTATCCTTAGGGGTGAAGTATGAAAGGATGAATTGTGAAGAGTAATGATGAACGGAAAAATAAAAGGGGTTCCCATCCCTGGACACTTATTTTTCTGTTCATCATTACTCTTCACAATTCATCCTTTCATACTTCATCCCTAAGGATAGAAATAGTCGTTATTTCTCCTTAAAATAAATGATGATTTTTCGTTCAAAAGAAACATTTACGGTAAAACTTATCAAATGTTGTTTTACAAAGATGTATATTTTTATTTAAAAAATATATGGTCTGAATAGTTTTAATAGGTAAAATATACCAAAATCTCGTACACCACTGAAGTAGTGGTCAGACTTGGATAAATAATACTATCAACATTCTTAGACACCTGAGATACTGTGAAGATTTCAAGAAATCACATGTTTGCAGAGAAAGATATGGTGGCAGTTATTTATTCAGAGTATCACAACTTGAGATTTTTCAAATCCATTTTGTTTTTTCAACCTGTTTAGCTTATCCTATTGATTGTTGCACACTAAAAATGCACCAACATCATCCTTACCAGACAGAACTAACACAAATGCTGAAAATAATATACAGTTAAATCTGTCTATAGTGCCCCCTCTAAATAGCGCCTCCCTCTCTATAGCGCCCTATTTTAAATACGTAGTACGATGTGATTTACATTAAAAGTGACCTGTCTATAGCACCCCCTCTCTATAGCACCCTATTTTGGGGAGTCCCAAGAGGGGGCGCTATAGAAAGGTTTAACTGTACATATAAAGTTGAATCTATAACAACATAACTTGGAACCATGTTGTTAGAATCAAAGTTAAACCAATATGCACTTAAAACTTGAGACCTTAGAATCATGATATTATAACCACATTGCTTTTGTGGCACAAAAAAATAGTACAAAGTGAAATTGTACTAGGATCAGGTATTAGGAACAAGGGCCTTTTTCCGATCATGCAGCTGAAATTTGCTGATGGTTTGAGCCTTCATCAGAATAAATATAAAGATTTCATTGATTTTGAATTATTCCAGAATATTTCGGAATGGTTAAAAACAAACTAGGTATGTATTTCTGACATACCTTAATGCCTGAAAAAACTGGTCCTAGAAGCTTCCTGAAAAATAATGGAATGTGTATTAAGACTAAAAATGTGGTTGGTTTTTCTTGATTTTATCAAAAAAGGTATTTGGTCGCTATTCTGGAACAATTAGAAATCAATGAAGAGTTGATGTTTATCCTGAGAGCTGGTGCTAGCCAGAGGCAACTTTCTGTGCAAAATCAAGTGAGGATTTTCTCTTTATCTATTATAGAGCAGCAACTTGGTTAGAACATCATAATTCTAAACTCCTTAGGTTTAAGATAAAATTATTTTAAATGGGATTATAACATAAAATCCTTGTAAAATAATAAACAAAACAACACTTCCGAGAATGAGTTTTTCTAATTTTATTTTATAAAGCAAGAAACACAACCTTGGGAGCCATTTTGTTTATTATTTTATAAGTATTGCAGAGGATTTTACTTTTCCAAATAAAATCTTTGTATCTAGCAATGTTATAGCAAGATTCAGCTGTATATGGTGTGATATCTTTTAAACTATTTCAAAAACATTGTATTTTAAATAAACCTAAATATGCAAAATTGATTTCAAACAAAGGGCAGTAGCAGCTTTTCAATTGCTTGTTTGGCAACTCATCTACAAGGGTAAACTTTGATCACAAACCTGTATCTGCTCCAAAGTCATATCATGTCTTATGAGGGTAAAATGACATTTCATGATGGCCGACCTCTGTAACTCTGAAGAGGCTCTAACTGCAGTGTTGGGCATTGATGGACTAACCCATCAGATAAGAAAAAAATTAAAGTGAACTTTAGAGAAATATCTCAATAAGAATACAGAGTGGAACTTCAATATAAGAGCTTCCTTTTTAACAGCAACTTGGTTTAAACATCAAACAGTTCGACAGCTCAACAGATCGAGGAGCATGAACTCATGGAATTTGTGTAATCTTTACACAAGGGGATAAGAAACAACAACATCATAATTCTAAAGTCCCAAGTTTTAAGTTCTAATTATTTAAACAGTGGTTATAACAATAACATATGGTTATACAGTAGAACCTCCGTGAGAGGACACTCACACTAGAGGACACTTCTCTATAAAGGACAGTTTTCATTTGCAAAATTACCATTGTTATTATTTAGCAACTCTCGGGTAAGAGGACACTTTGGTTCTGAAATTAGGTGTTGTCCTTTACAGAGAGGTTATACTGCATAACAATAAAGATCTTAGTCCTATTGGTGCTATAACAAGGTTTAACTGAATATAAATGACACAGGGCCTAACACCTATTACAATATAACCTCCATGAGAGGACACCTCTCTACAAAGGACAGTTTTCATCTCCAAAAAAAATACCATTTTTACTACTTAGCAACTCTCCAGTAAGTGGACACTTCTTCTCCCTAAAGGACACTTTTGCTCTGCAACAATGTATCCTTTACACAAAAGGAGGTTCTACTCTATTCAAACTTTTAGGTTATCTTATTCAAAAGAAATTGTTTAAATTATAAATATAAATATATTCATAATTACTATAAAAAATATATATATACAGTAGAACCTCCCTATAAAGGACACCTAATTGCAGAGCCAAAGTGTCTTTTAGGGAGAGGTGTCCTTTTACCGGAGTGTCAAAATAGTCAAAATGGTAATTTTACAAATGAAAACTGTCCTTTATAGTGAGGTGTCCTCTAGCACAAGTGTCTTCTTATGGAGAGGATATATTTGAATTATCCTAATACACATGTGGTACATACAGGCCATGATAATCATGGTGGGTAGTAGTTGGCGACTGCTTTTACTGTAAGTGACGCACATGTATACACATGTGGTACATACAGGCCATGATAATCATGGTGGGTAGTAGTTGGTGACTGCTTTTACTGTAAGTGACGCACATGGTACATACAGGCCATGATAATCATGGTGGGTAGTAGTTGGTGACTGCTTTTACTGTAACTGACGCACATGGTACATACAGGCCATGATAATCATGGTGGGTAGTAGTTGGTGACTGCTTTTACTGTAACTGACGCACATGGTACATACAGGCCATGATAATCATGGTGGGTAGTAGTTGGTGACTGCTTTTACTGTAACTGACGCACATGGTACATACAGGCCATGATAATCATGGTGGGTAGTAGTTGGTGACTGCTTTTACTGTAACTGACGCACATGGTACATACAGGCTATGATAATCATGGTGGGTAGTAGTTGGTGACTGCTTTTACTGTAACTGACGCACATGGTACATACAGGCCATGATAATCATGGTGGGTAGTAGTTGGTGACTGCTTTTACTGTAACTGACGCACATGGTACATACAGGCCATGATAATCATGGTGGGTAGTAGTTGGTGACTGCTTTTACTGTAACTGACGCACATGGTACATACAGGCCATGATAATCATGGTGGGTAGTAGTTGGTGACTGCTTTTACTGTAACTGACGCACATGGTACATACAGGCCATGATAATCATGGTGGGTAGTAGTTGGTGACTGCTTTTACTGTAAGTGACACACATGTATACACATGTAGAAAGCAGTTCAACCTTTTGCACTGACAAATGTGCCAGAGCCCCGTTTGGTTACTTGCACTCACTGGTGGGGTTGAATTTGGGCAAGAATCGAGGGTTTTTCTTATTCAGAAAAAAATGG
>CP092886.1:69307371-69339028 GCA_030710605.1 Cordylochernes scorpioides
CATCAATCTTTCATTGAATTCTTTAGAAGTTAAATTACTTTTATAATCATAAAAGAGCATGGCATGTAAACTTTCTCTAGTCAACTTCATTGTGTCTGATGCGATGTTTAAAAATTACCGCTGTAAACAAAGTCGCGCCCTCAATGAGTCAAGGTTGTTACTATTTTATGAAAATGTTTATGTTAGGTAAAAAATGCATGTAGATTTTAATGGTATAATTTATTTTTAAAAAATTAATTATTTAATATTGATTGCAAAAAAATCTTTGGAATGACTCTTGTATATATATGTAGTAAACCCGATGTGGAATGTGCTGGGCAGTCGTGGTAGTGGGTGCGTGATGTGGGATTCCCGCACTGGGACAGCAAGAGACAGAGGCAGGTCTAGATGGTAACTTCAAGAGGAAGAGGTAGACCACGGATGAAGATTGTCGCGGATGCCCTAGCCGACCGTCTCACGGCGTCGCTCTGAAAACAACTGACTGAATAACCCCCTTTGTCCCATTGCTGGCCTCTTTATATACTCTGGGACGCTCGCATATGTGGCGATTCCTCATTGGCTACTGTAATCACGTTACTTTATGGCGCCAGGTTGTTTTTCGTCTGGCCTTTGTCATCTCTGGTCTACCTCTTTCTTTGTTTTATTTGCTTCCATTGTTCGATACATATTTTAATATATAGATATGGGGTTATATAATGAATATCAGAAGAAGGTTGTGAACCATATAACTCAAAATATACTACAGAATGTGCCCCCGGTGATGAAGGTTTGGTTGGGGGAATGACATGTAATGAATGATAACCTAACAAACCTATTATAAAAAATAAAAGAAATAATTTGTATACAAATTAGTTAAAATTATTATAAAGTTACAAGTTAAAAAGAGAAAGATGTTGTAATGGTGGTGTATCAATGAAAAAAAAAAATCAAGGTTATAAAAATAAAAACGCACAAAATGAATGATAAAAGATTAAGAAAAAGTATATAATACAACATGGTAAATATGGTAAAATGATTCGTACAAGTAAAATAATATCTTATTGCATAAAATGTGAGCGGAGAAAAAGTTAGTTTATTGGTTGAACATATAATGTGACGCTAAGGTTGAAAAAGGGAAAGGGGGTATCTGAGCATGTTTCTGCAAGGTAGAATCCCAAGCATTCTGCAATGCAATGCGAACTTGTTTAAGTGAGGCATTGTTTTCATTAACAGAAGGCACAAGATACTCCGCCTGCATCATTAGCTCAGATAGTGAAAAGAAGTGGGAAGAGTGATGGGGTAAAAGGGAGAGGTAGAGGTAAGAGGGGTAAGAGGGATCCCTGTTGTCCATAATGATTGTGCCCGGTTGAATTATGAGAAAAAAAAATGAAAAGTTGAAAAAAATGGTGAATTGATATGATGAGTCGGGCGATGAGAGAAAAAAAAAAATAAAAACATCGCGCTGGATATCCTGAACTCATTATGGGGAATGGATATAACGAGGAAGGATTGTTCCAGTCGGATTAATCAATGAAAAAAAAAAAAAATGTTCGGCAAACTGGAATCCCTTGGAAGGTAGTTGGAGGTTTGAAGGATGTGGGAAAGGAGAGGTGGATGTAAGAGATTTATTGTTGTCATTTTGATTGTGTCCGGCTTGTGTGATGAAAAGAAATGTTGAAAAATGAAAAAATGATGAGTCGGACGATGAGAGGAAAAAATATAAAAATCTAACAGGGTCTCCTGAGCTCACTGTGGGGAAATGTACAGCGAGGAAGGGTCTTCTAGTTAGTTTAATCAATAAAAAAAAAGAAAATGGCTGACGAACAATAAACTCTTGATGGATGTAAAAGGTTGGGAGGAAAGGTTCATGGGATAGAGTTAAGAGGTTGTAAGGGAAGCGTCAAAAAATAACATTTTGAAAATCTATTAAGAAAAATAAAAATGATAAATGTTTTACCTGTTTAAGAAATATTATAAATATTGTTAGTTGTAGGTTTTTTAAAAATGGTGCCTAAAATAGTTGAAGTTGTAAAATGCTAAGTCTAAAAATAAAAATATTAAAGGTAATAATATATAAAGGGTTGGTTGGTAGTTGAAGGCATTAATATAAAAATGATATTATCGATTAATAGTGAAATGTTTTATCCACATCTGTAAGTAAAAAAAAAAAAAAAAACAAAGTCCAACACCACAAAACTAGGTAAACTGTAAGTCTATTTACAATAAATGAGAGAAAAGTTAGCAAACCTATTAAATGGTAAATAATTTGGGGCACAAATTAGTTACTAGAATAAAAATAAAGATAAAGGGGAGTAGTGGTGACACACTGATATAATATTATAAAACTACAAAAAATATATAAGAGGAGTACATAGGAAGGATAAATTTAAAGTAAACACACAAATAAGTTTAGAAAATACGATTCGAGTAATTAAAATATAATATGATTTTTTTTTTTTTTTGTAATATTGAAATTAATGAATTAAAATTTAAAAGTTGTTTAAAATAAAGTAAAAATTAATAAATGAGGGTGTACAAGATTATTGACGTCTTTAGTTTGGCCTACGGGGAGGCAATGTGCCCTATGTCGCTTTGGTCCGGTCTGAGAAGTTGGTCTTTGCCAGATCTTCCCGATTATATTATGTGAGACCAGACGGGGAGCGATCTTGATCCCTAAAATGATGTCATGGAAGATGGGACTTTCTAGGTACATGTAGTATGTAGTGCATGTTTTAGGCGCTTAAAAAGATTGCAGAGCGTTTTATGCGGTTAGTCTGCAAAATTTTTAGGTGAGCCTACCCAAACGCCGGCTTGTTACGTTTGGGGAAAAACAATTAATATTAATTTAACAGATCTTTTCTCCAATGCGTTACACATGGATAACTGAGATGTGAGAAAAAGAAAAGTTAGTCTTTTTTTTTTTTTTTTCCTAACGAGGGAGCCGGTAATGTAATGCATGTTCGTATTAAGCGTACCTAAAAGTCCTATAATTGAAGGATTGGTAGGCAGGAGTGTTGAAGATTGGAATATTGTCGTGGCGATGGGAATTAAAATTGATGTGAACAATCTATAAAAGTGTGAGATAAAAATGTATGTTTTAATAGGTAGGCAGGCAGGCGCCAAATTGGCGCGAGAAAGTCGAGCTCGTGCAGCCTTGTGTAAGCAAAACCGAACACCGCGGTGGCGAGCGTTGTGTTTTGTTTTGATAGGAGGGTAATAGGATAACTATTTATGTAACATGGATTGTTTGCCAGTCTGTGGCATCTGTGTACCAAATGTTCTTCTAATCGAGTTAATATTGCGAATACTTTTATCAATAGATCAGGATATATGAGGGAGGGTCGGTGCTTAAGTAATTCAGAACCAAGGGGTTGGTGTAGAGGCATATAAAGAGAATAGGTTTTGTGAGACTTTCAGGACCTATATTTTCGCTAATTTTATGCGAATAGTTGGGGGGACAAATGATTAAAAGGTTCGGAAAACCGATGAGCTATACTTTTTTCTATTGGACTAAACAAGTTGGGGTCTATATGTCGGAAAGGATCTAATATTCTATTTATTTTTACGGATTCTAATTTGGGTGGTGAAATATAAAGGACCTCTTCATTATAATATTGTAATTTATTTACATGTACAGTATCGCTATCGTTACCTGTAATCCTATTGGGTCTATTTATACGTACGACATTATCAGAAATTATTTCAATAATTTTATATGGGCCGGTAAAGTAAGGTACTAACTTACCGCTATTTGGATGATGATACGCCTTTACCAATACCAAATCTCCTGTATCAAAGTGTGGATTTTTATGTTTGTTATCATATTTAAGTTTCTCTTTGTCGTGTCTGTCATTTGTACGTTGTATGGCAAGTTTCCTACTTTCTATTATACTGGGATAGGGGTTTAGGTGGTTATTTAAGTCTGAGGGGATTATATTATACATTAAAAATACGGGGGGAAATCCAGTTATCGTATGGGGGGTATCGTTATATTTATTAGTTACTATCTTAATTAACTTAGTCCAGGAGGTTCCTGGATTCTCTAAGTTCAATAACCTCAGCTTCCCGGTGAGTGTCGCGTTAAGACGCTCGCATAAACCGTTAGCTTGAGGGTTATTTGCAGTGGTTAGTAGAGGTTGTATCCCGTTCTTTATTAAGAATCTCCTGAACTTTGGGGAAGTAAAAGCAGGTGCTCGATCCGAAAGAAGGCGTTTTGGGCGGCCACACTGCAATACCTTTTTGAGACACTGAATGTATGTGATTATATTAGTTGACTTACTGGGGAAGGTCCATGTATACCGACTTAGGTGATCTACAATTACGTGTAAGTATGACTTAGAATTACCGTACTTAGAAAAACCTGAAATAGTGTCTATAGATAACATATCGTAGGGTTGTAAAGCTATAGGGGGGCGTTCTAATCTACCATATAATGGACCCTTCGGTTTCTTTATAAGTTGGCATGTGGGGCAGGACCTATTATACTTAACTATAGATTTGGTCATTCCACACCAGGTATACTGTGTGGAGATGAGCCTAATCATTTGGGATACACCAGGATGGTTATATTCTAAATGTACTTTATTAATTAGCGTATGTTGTAAAGAAGGGGGAACTATAATCTTGACAATACCTTTACGTTTGATTGTATGGAGGCCATCTATATTCGTTTTTATAAGTGTAGATGGAGGTAATTGGGGTTGCTTTTCTATTATTTGGGTGGTCGTGAGAAAACCACATAAAGGATTGCGGGACAGTAGGTCTGCCTCGTACTGCGTTTTACCTTTTATATATTTTATATCGTATTCGTATGCGGACATCTTTAAGCTCCACCTAAAAAGTCTACCTGTTGGGTTTTTTATGGTTTTTAACCATTGTAATGCATGGTGGTCCGTAAAAATTGTGAACCTTACACCTGCGAGATAGATGCGGAATTTTTCCACACTATCTATCACAGCAAGACATTCCAACTCTGTGATGGTATAATTTTTCTCGTGGGGTCGGAGTGTTCTGCTGTAATATTGCACGGGGTGTAGAGTGCCGTCGGGATGTTGTTGTTTTAGGATGCCAGCTATTCCCTGAAGTGAGGCATCACAGAATAGCTGACAGGGTAATCCTTCTTTAAAGAGGTGTAGTACCGGTTTTGTGGTCAGACATTCCTTTAGAGTGTCAAATGAATGTTGACATTTTGCATTCCAGTGCCATGGGGTATCTTTCTTAAGTAGGTTATTGAGGGGGTTCCTAATGCGGGCGTGATCTTTTATAAATTTATCATATACATTGATGGAGCCTAAGAATGATTGGAGGGATTTAACGCTAGTGGGGACCTTAATGGCATTAATTACATCTAAATTTTTTACTAATGGAGTGTATGTGCCTGATGATATGGTATAGCCTAAAAATTCTATTGTAGTTTTAAAGAAGTCACACTTAATATAATTTAATCTAAAATTTTCCCTATTACACATATCAAAAAATTGCTGTAAGTGATCTAAATGTTCTTCTATGGAATTTGAAAAGATAATGAAATCGTCGAAATAATGTGCTATAAAACCTAACCTATTTCTTTGCAATATCTGACTGACTGCTCGCTCATACACCTGGGGTCCTATTTTAATCCCGTATGGTAATCTTTTGAAATTATACTGACCCTCTAACGTGACAAAAGATAATAAATTCCTATCAGGGGGACTTATTTCGATGGACCAGTATGCTGATGAAAAATCGGCGCGGGAGTAAATTTTGGCGTTGGCTAATTTATCTAAGATATTCTCTATGAGCGGAAGGGGGTGAACATCGGGGAAAATTATTTCATTCAGGCGGCGGTAGTCTACGCAAAATCGTTTTGTCTTATCCCTTTTGGTAACTAAAGTAACGGGGGATGAATAGGGGGAGAAAGAAGGTTCTATAATATCATATTCTAGCATTTTCCCTACTTGTTCTTGTATTTCACGTTGATCTGAAAGAGATGTACGATACGGTCTGAGTGCAATTATTTTGTCTGAATTTGTCCTAATATTGATAGGGGGGATTTTCAATTTTGGGATGTTATATTTGTTAGTAGAAAAAATATTTGAGTAATTCTTAATAATATTCATAAAAGTTAAAGGGATATCAGTCCTAACACATAAATTACAAGAATCATTAAAAATTTTACATTGATGTTCAGAGGGATATAGTGGGGGTAATAAATATAAATGGGGAAGATGAACTAAAGTTTGGCTGGGTGCATTTTTGTCACAATTGGTAGAGGTCTTGTTCAAAGTAATGGGACATGGTGTAGGATGGATATTTTCCCCTTGCAATAATGGAGAATGTGAATTAGGCATGTTTTTAAAATGACCCATATTGGGCGAATTGTGGTTACTCTCTCCATTATTACATGGGGTTACATAGGTTATATGGTACCATTTCTTAGACAAAGGAGCATCACATTGATAAATAGAATGATTATATAAATTTAAGGTCAAACAAAATTGACTAATGGAATTTAATGACAGTATACCAAAAGGTAATAAATTATCTATTATATAAAATTTAATTGATTTTGTAATTTTTCCTATGGTAGTGGTCAAAAATGTATATCCTATCGAATTTATTTGAGTAGATATGGAATTGATTAATATATGGCATGGATATAATTTTAAAGGATTAGATAAGTTTTTACTAAGATGGTTAAAAATATTTAAATTAATTATGTTAATAGAGGCTCCTGTGTCTAAGAGGAATGGGCAATAACAATTATTAAAAATTTTAGGTTTACATAGAATATTGGATAGTTTAGGGACGAAAACTGGAGTTTTCGTTACTTTGTGGGGTGCGAGAAGACCTGGGGGCCGGCACGGGAAGGTTGTGGGCGCCATTTTGTTCAGGTGGGAAATAGTGCGCCGTAGGTTGGTTGTGATAGGCCTGCTGCCTGTAGGGTCGCCTGTTCATGGAACATTCATTGTTCCAGTGGTCACCTTGGCAGTATTTGCATGGTGAGGGTGGTTTCCTGGCACTAGAAGGGTATCTTGGGGTACTGTCTGTTGAAAAATGATTGTAGTTCCTTCCTCTAGAAGGGGTTCCGGTATTACGGTGAAAAGCACTGGTGTTGGTAACACCTTGAAATTGTTCGGATGAAGTAGGGAGTGAATTTGTACCTTTTATTCTATTCATGGTAGTGTACCATTCGGTAAGGGTTTTAGGGGCTATGGCCCTCATGAGACGCTGATCATTGGCCTGGAGGCCTTCCGTTAATGCCTCTACTATGATGGGGTTGGTTAGGCCCAGTTGTAGTCCCATTGCTATTTTTGACGATAATATTCTCCTAATTGGATTTGATTATTTAATTTAAACGTTAAGAATTTGGTGAAGGTGACCTCGGATTTTCCGGGGTAGAGGTCTATCAGAGTTTGTTTTGCCTGACTGTATGGCAGAGAGGCCAGATTTAGTTCGTTATAGAGGGAGAGGGGCTCACCTTTGAGCAGTGTGCGGAGCCGGGCTTGCAGCGTGGCGTCATCTTGCGGTCCCTCGCTCGTCCGCTCGAGCTGTTGGATGAAGTTGTTTGCCGCGTAGGATCCGTCGAAAGGGGGAATGAGGGCTTCCTCCGCACGAGGCATGGCTAGGCCCCGAATGGCGTCTGTTAGGCGGCTTACTAGTTCGTCGCAGTGGGGCTGCATGTTGGTGAGGGCATCCGCGAAGTACTCGTCTTCGGCCTCTGTCATCCTCTGCAGGTTGCCGTCCTCAGTCATCCTGTCGACTTCAACGGGGTCTGTAGTAAACCCGATGTGGAATGTGCTGGGCAGTCGTGGTAGTGGGTGCGTGATGTGGGATTCCCGCACTGGGACAGCAAGAGACAGAGGCAGGTCTAGATGGTAACTTCAAGAGGAAGAGGTAGACCACGGATGAAGATTGTCGCGGATGCCCTAGCCGACCGTCTCACGGCGTCGCTCTGAAAACAACTGACTGAATAACCCCCTTTGTCCCATTGCTGGCCTCTTTATATACTCTGGGACGCTCGCATATGTGGCGATTCCTCATTGGCTACTGTAATCACGTTACTTTATGGCGCCAGGTTGTTTTTCGTCTGGCCTTTGTCATCTCTGGTCTACCTCTTTCTTTGTTTTATTTGCTTCCATTGTTCGATACATATTTTAATATATAGATATGGGGTTATATAATGAATATCAGAAGAAGGTTGTGAACCATATAACTCAAAATATACTACATATATATATGTGATGATTTAAGGCCATGGAATTGTTGTAAATAATCCAGATATCTACTACCACATATTTCACCACGTGACTGTATATAACTTTTTATTTACTGCAAATAGAAAGCTTCAAATAACATCAATCTGTACCGCGTAAGACTCTAATAAAGTATAGCAACTGTACAGATAGAAGGAATGGAGAATAACAGGAGAAGATTAAGGCTAAAACTAATCAGACCTAAGTGAGAATAAGAAAGTAGCCCTATCGAGCCCAGTCCAATTTTTACGAGGTCGTGGCCCTCCTGGATGATGTAACTCCCCCCCCCCCCCTGTTTACGTCAGAAAAGGGCAGTGACCTGCTTGGACCTAGGGAGGCCCCAAGCCTCAGTTAGTTAGAGAGTCTTTGTTTCAGTCCCAGTCCGCGCAGGCCGCTCCTATAGAGGTAAACCCTTTCCTGCCAGAAACCTCCTCGTCCCATTCCTTCTTGACGTTCAGACGCTTCTTAGTGGAATCTCTGTTTATTTATTTCACCTTTGGCCCAGCTGTGTCGCCTTCCACCACGACTGCACGGTAGAGGTGACATCGAGGTTCGTCTAGCATCAGGTAACACTGGTCCCAGAGGTCCCAAGATATCACATATATATATATATTTTTTATTGTTTTTATATATGTTAAGCGTATTTACGCAAATTTGGCCTTAAATACCCATTTCTTGGTTTCTCAAGAAGCCTCTGGGACCAAAAATATCTTTGATCGCAGTGGTACAGCCTGCTCCCCTCTGACGAGCGCCAACAGCGCGAAACGCGTTCGTGGATGGCTTTTCTTGATTTATCAAGAAATTGGGTTGGCCAAATATCAGGGAACAGGTTAAATCAATGTTTAGTTGATTTCTGTTCCACTAGATGGCGCTCTTCCATCTAAAAAGCACATGTGCTCCTGGTCAGGATATGCCTCTTTTATTTTTAATATAAACACCTGACTTATTTATTTATTTATTTATTGTTTTTCATATATATATGTTATATAAAAGTATTATTTAAAATGTTATATTGGGATATTGTTTTGTTTAAGGATATATTTCATAGATAAAAATATTCTGTTAAATCGGCCGCCAGAGGTCATGCTTCCCATATAAAATCACATTGTTGTTCTTCCCCGTTGGTCGGCTCAAACCATATGTAATTATGTAAATATTCTTTTGGTTTTCATCTTTTTTATTTTTACGCCTTAATCCAGGCAGTACTTTTACAAAATTATGTTTTTCATATGTATTCATTCCTCAGCTCAATAAAGAAATCTCTAATCAAGACAGACTATATTTTCAAGATTATAATCTCCTCCACGACTGCATATCAAAATCAAGCAAGAGATATAAATTCTATAACTCAGGATAATCAAAAATTAGCAGAATATTTTATTTAATATAATATTAGTCGACAGTTTTATATATCAATTTCACCATAGTTGTTTTGACCTTTAAATTTCACCACACCTTTAATCCTTTTAAACCTTATTTTGCTCTCCATAATTTGTACCTAAATATAATATTTCTAATGTTACGATGTACTAGAGCGCCATCTGTTATCAAATTATAAAACTATTTTAGAGGCGTAATATTCTTTTTAAAATAAAACAATTTCTACTGTCCTTACTGCGATGGAAAAATTAAAGGGAGGGCCTGGCTCATCAGTGGTGAACCCTCCCAGCGGTTTCGCCAGTTTAATCTACCATACCGCTGTTATATTGCACTTTTGGAACTTCCTTTTATAGGTGACTGTTGTAAGACTCTTGGAATGGGTATTTTAGAAGAACTATGGACATAAGCTTTTAGGACAGCAGAATTAAATATAATTATAAATATATAATTTATTGTTCTAATAAAAGACACAGTTTGATATTTGCGGAAGAGCGATTGCTCGAAGCATATTATATATTTATAATTATATTTAATTCTGCTGTCCTAAAAGCTTATGTCCATAGTTCTTCTAAAATACCCATTCCAAGAGTCTTACAACAGTCACCTATAAAAGGAAGTTCCAAAAGTGCAATATAACAGCGGTATGGTAGATTAAACTGGCGAAACCGCTGGGAGGGTTCACCACTGATGAGCCAGGCCCTCCCTTTAATTTTTCCATCGCAGTAAGGACAGTAGAAATTGTTTTATTTTAAAAAGAATATTACGCCTCTAAAATAGTTTTATAATATTGAAACGATGCAGCAGAGAAGTAGCAGGGAAGAAGTTGGAACGCCAAGAGAAGAAGGGCCCCTTCTCGGAAGTGTTGATTGACAAATTCCAGGAGGGGGTGGCAGACGGTCGGGGCAGTCCAGCTGGTGTCGTCGTGACGGAAGCAGCCGAGTTAGCGGCCTGCCTGCCGGGGATTGGTGTGTGCCGAGAAGACTGTCTGGCAGAGATGGCAAGTTTGGCTGGAGGAGGTGGGCTCCGAACGTGTGGCCGTATGGACTGACTGGGAAGACGGTAGCGGAGAAGGATCCCTCTAGTGGCGGACATTGAAGGCAAGTTAATCATCTACTGTATAGTTACTTATCTACTCTTTTAAGCTTTTATAATAAATACACCGCACTAAGCTGTATCCTAAAGAATCCACATTGTTCTCTTAGAAACCTTGAACGCAAACATTGACGGCTGAGAAGCGTCGTAACATTTGGTGTCAGAAGTGGGATACAGCTTAGTCAATTTTAATTGAAGATTTTATTTTGCGCTAATTCAAAAAGAAAAATGGAAAAACTAACCGACCCCGAAATCGAAAAATTCACAAAATTGCTCAGACTAATAAGCCAGAAAGTAGATGAGCTCGGAGAAAACTTGGATACTCGATTGAGCCGACTGGAGCATATTCGGAATGTCAAACGTTCTGCCACACCCATGTCTTGCGAAGTTAAGTTCAATGTACTACCGCCAGAAAATCCTGATGGCTTTTCAAAACCAATCACAGCAACCAATAGCCCACGTATTCAATGTCTGAGGGGACAAAAGACGATCCCAGGTGATGAAAATCCCGACAAGACCATCACAACAAAGATCATCACGTCAGGAGACGTTGTAAGTGAACTGCCAGAATCTACGCTAGAAGATTCTCCCGTGATCCAGAAGTCCGAAGAGTGTCGACAGCAGGAAATGATCCAGACTGGTTGTGTAGCGGAGGAGGGTGAGCTGATCGCCTCCGACAACGGCTGTGGCACGAGTGTTTTGTATAAAATCAAGCGGACGGAAGGAGAATGCCCTCAAGGTGATATACAGAGCGAAAATTCAACCCCTGGGATTCTTTCTGAAATACTCCACGAGAACAGCAACGATCTTGGCGAGCTGCAGTGCGACAGCGTGGCTGACTTCAGCGACAGTGTCAGACTGTCAGGGACTACAGCGGCGATCCAACTGGACGGGACGGAGCTGGATGCTCCGTGGAAGTGCGACAAGGCTAGATGGTCGAAGCACCCTGAAGTTGGAGCCGGCAACCCGACTGAACGGGATAGAGCATTGGACGCTCTGTGGAAGTCGAACGACAATGTCTGTGACGCGGAAGTCGCGCGCAATGTGTCAGCGCCGTCGTCTGCAATGCAAGCTGAAGAGATGTGCCAAGAATGTGTACCATTCATCTTCGTTCCTTCGCCCGACAAGGTGCAGATCAAGCAGCCACCGCCTAGGAAAAGTTCTCCCGATCTTGAGACTGCCACGGGATCCGACACCTCCAGAAGGTTTAAGAAATTCACAGCCCTGTGCGTGGTCGGCACTGAGGAGCCCAGGTTTGAAGGGTTAGGAAAAAGAGAGCCTCTAGAGCAAGAGAATGTGAAACCTAAAGAAGAAAAGGGAGGCCACGACATGGACAGCGTGGATCGGGTGGACGAATCCACTGTAAAGATCGGCGATCTACAGCCCCGTCGTGGAAGGAAGCGGCGAAAGCGCAACACAAACGATCACAACCCTTTGTACATTGTGGCTACAGAGTGTTCTCAAGGAGAATTCAAAATATCAGATGGGAGCATCGTAGGCAGTGAAATATGGCCGCCATCTTGTGGAGAACCACCGCCCTGTGCTAGACAGCGAGACCAATCAATGGCGTCGGCACTGGTTGAGAGTGGAAAGAAAGCCCGAGTTGAGATGTGGTTCTGCAAACAAGGGTTGGTGTTAACCCTGCCGCTACGCTTCCGGGAGGCTGACGACCCTCATGTGGCCAGAGACGTCAGGGAGATCAAAGGGCCGCCGATCAGCGCCTCTGGTGAAATCAGCCTTTTCGGGACGAAAAGGATTGAGAAGGGGGCAGTGAAACGATGCAGCAGAGAAGTAGCAGGGAAGAAGTTGGAACGCCAAGAGAAGAAGGGCCCCTTCTCGGAAGTGTTGATTGACAAATTCCAGGAGGGGGTGGCAGACGGTCGGGGCAGTCCAGCTGGTGTCGTCGTGACGGAAGCAGCCGAGTTAGCGGCCTGCCTGCCGGGGATTGGTGTGTGCCGAGAAGACTGTCTGGCAGAGATGGCAAGTTTGGCTGGAGGAGGTGGGCTCCGAACGTGTGGCCGTATGGACTGACTGGGAAGACGGTAGCGGAGAAGGATCCCTCTAGTGGCGGACATTGAAGGCAAGTTAATCATCTACTGTATAGTTACTTATCTACTCTTTTAAGCTTTTATAATAAATACACCGCACTAAGCTGTATCCTAAAGAATCCACATTGTTCTCTTAGAAACCTTGAACGCAAACATTGACGGCTGAGAAGCGTCGTAACAATATAATATTTCTAAGTCCATATTTTTACTTTTAAACCTTTGCAATTTAAGCTAAACCATTTACAAATTTCATTTTTTAAAATTCTATATGTAAAACAGTCGGCCAGGAGGACAACAACAAAATAACATTACCTATTTCCCACATCTTCAATATTTTATTATACTATCTTTAGCATTAAAAAAAATCATATTGCCACTATTTTTTTCGTTAATAACCACAATACCTTATAGCTTCACATTTCAATATATTTTAAATTTCCTAGCTTTTAATATTTTGATATTTTCTCATTTAATCTCATTTCACAATGTTTTATTTTCAAAATTTGCATTATTACCCCCATTGCTTATTTCCTGTGTTAACATCTCAAAGCGCCTAACTAATATGTAAATTTAGCGCTACCAATATATGTAAATTTTAACTTTTGTTTTTGTTCACCTTGATTCTTTTTTTCAATACCCATTCTTTATTCCTACCACATTACCTTTTTTAAATCTTAACATGTTCATTCCTTATTTGCACATTTTCCTTTTTGTACATAATATTACCCTTGCCTTTTATTACTTTTCACAAATGCCTTTTTTTAATAATCATCCAATGTTTTTTTTCAATGCTATCATTTTTATATTTTTCATTCATATACTTTTTAATAATTCTGCATTTTATTTTCCTTCCTCATTTTTAATATAATATATGTGTACCATTTTCATATGTCTTTTCCAATCTATTGGCTCACAACAAGCCAATATGATCAAGGAAAATCACCCTTTTATTTCTCACTTTTTAATAATCATTCATTTTATTTTCCTTCTTCATTCTTATTATAATGTGTCATTTTCTCATTTTCCAGTCTATTGGTTCACAACAAGCCAATACGATTATGGAACACTTTTTCTCTCATCACCACATTTCCACTCTATACCACATTTTTGTTATGCATCATTTTCTACTTTCCTGTCTATTGGTTACCATATTTAAAACCAATATGATGAGTGAATATCACCTCTCACCTTTCTTTCTAATAATTTTATCTTTTTTTAAAGCTATATTTTTATCACTTTACTCTTAATTATCCCATATTATTCTCTTCACAGGGGGGAAATGTTATATAAAAGTATTATTTAAAATGTTATATTGGGATATTGTTTTGTTTAAGGATATATTTCATAGATAAAAATATTCTGTTAAATCGGCCGCCAGAGGTCATGCTTCCCATATAAAATCACATTGTTGTTCTTCCCCGTTGGTCGGCTCAAACCATATGTAATTATGTAAATATTCTTTTGGTTTTCATCTTTTTTATTCTTACGCCTTAATCCAGGCAGTACTTTTACAAAATTATGTTTTTCATATGTATTCATTCCTCAGCTCAATAAAGAAATCTCTAATCAAGACAGACTATATTTTCAAGATTATAATCTCTTCCACGACTGCATATCAAAATCAAGCAAGAGATATAAATTCTATAACTCAGGATAATCAAAAATTAGCAGAATATTTTATTTAATAATATATATATTGTTGTAAGATTTAGGTACTTACAGCTTGTAGGAAGGCATGAGGACGTTGAGGATTATATGATAATAATCTTTATTATCCATTTAGCAAGAAAAAGACAAAGTTATGGTAGCGAACAGTTATTGTAATATAGAGAAGAAGGTAAACAAACAGTTGTGATGATGATAGGTCCAGTGTGGCGCTAGCTGTCGTAGCATTCAGTTATCCAACAAATCCCCGGCATGAATGTGGAGACATAACGAGGTTGTAGCGTAACTTCTCAAATGTCGGCCTTGGTAGCGGCTTGGTCAGGATATCCGCCTTCATGTCGCCTGTCGGGCAGTAGATCATTTTTATCACTGTCTTCTTCTGAAGATCCTTCAGGTGATGAATCTTGGTTGCGATGTGCTTGGTTCTAGAAGACACTTTTTCGGATGAACATATCTTGAGACATGATTGATTGTCTTGGTGGAAGTAGATTGGAGCTTTCTGTTCCAGTTCGAGATCCTTTAGCAAGTCGAGAAGCCATAACAGTTCTTGTGAGGCTTCGGCTGCGGAGATTAGTTCCGCTTCGGTGGATGAGAGAGATACGCAACCTTGTTTCCCAGTCATCCATGAGATGGGGTTTGATCCCAGTAGGAGCAAGTTTCCACTTAGTGATTTTCTGTCGGTGTTGTCGCTTGCCCATGTGGCATCACTGTATGCTTCCAGCGTGGGAGGTTTTTGGTTAGATATGCGTAGCTCGAGTTCTTTAGTAGTTTTTAGATATCTTACGATTCTTTTTGCTGCATTCCAGTCACAATTTCTAGGATTCTGGTTTCTGCTGCTAAGTATGCAGACTGGAGCTGCGATATCTGGTCTGGATACTACGCTTAGGTACAATAGTGAGCCTATCAGTTGTTGGTATTGGACGTTGTTTGGTAGAAGTTTTTCATCAGATATACCGGGGTATCCGCTTTCCATGGGAGTGAAAGTAGGTTTCGCTTCTTGGAGATTGTACCTTTCAACTAATTCTTGGATTTTATTCTTTTGGCTCAGAAGGAGTTCACCTTCTCTGTTCCTTGAGATTTCTATACCAATGAATTGAGTGGGGTCTCCAAGGTTCTTTATTTCGAATTCTTTTTCGAGAGTTTTTACAGTGTTTTGGATGATTATCTCGGAATCGCTTGCGAGGAGCATGTCATCCACATATAGAATCAAGTAGATGGAATGGTTTTCTTCATTCTTGGTGAATAGGCATGGGTCTACAATGCTCTGTTTGAAGTTATTTTTAATTAGAGTGCTTGCAATTTTTGTGTTCCAAGATCCTCCAGCTTGTTTTAGACCGTAAATTGCCTTCTTCAGTTTGCAGACTTTGTTTGTTTGTTTTGTATGGAGTCCTTCTGGGAGTTCCATGTAGAGTTCTTTATCTAGGTCGCCGTGTAGGAACGCTGTCTTCACATCGAGGTGGATCACTTGCATCCCTTTGTAGACTGATGCAGCTAGGAAGGCTCTAATTGTAGAATGCTTCACAATTGGTGCAAAGGTTTCTTCGTAGTCTCGGCCAAATTTCTGATTGAACCCTTTTGCTACGAGTCTGGCTTTGTACCGCTCTATTTCTCCTTTGGAATTGAGTTTTTGTTTATAGGTCCATTTACATCCTATGTTCTTTTTGTCCTTAGGTAGAGGCGTTAGTTCCCATACATTGTTCTTCTCAAGAGAATTTAGTTCTTCGTTCATTGCTTGTAGCCATTTATCTCTTTCTATTTTTGGTAATTGTAGGACTTCCGAGTAGTTGGTAGGTGTCTGAATGTCTTGAGCTTCAGTTTTGTACAGCATGTAGTCATTTCTTATGGGAGGTATTCCCTTTGTTGGTCTCGTGGATCTTCTTTGTGTGACCACTTGTGTTCCTGTGCTTGTACCGGGTTGAAGGTAATCCTCGGTTTCTGAGTCCTCAAGGTTTTCGGGTTGTGTTCCTGGTTCCTGACTTTCCTCTGCATTACCAATATGATTGGAGGAAGTTAGATCTGTACTTAGTACTTGTGGTGAAGTTGTTTTTGTGGAAGCGTGGTGAAACCCATTTTCTTTTTCTATAAATTTTACGGATCTGCTGATTGTGATGTTGTCTGTGTCGTGCAGGATTCTGTATCCTTTGCTTCGATCATCGTATCCAAGAAAGATCCCTTCGATAACTTTGCTATCCAACTTGTTTCTTTTTATCTTGGGAATATAGGCGAAGGCTTTACATCCGAATCTTTTAGATGCTTCAGACTGGGCTTCCTGTTGGTCCATAGTTCAAAAGGAGTCTTGTCTGTAGCTTTCGAGGGTATTCGGTTGTGTAGGTAATTAGCTGTGGTAACCGCTTCCGCCCATAGAGACTGTGGGAGTCCTGAGTCAAACAGCATGCATCTTGTCATCTCCATTAGTGATCGATTTTTCCTTTCTGCTACTCCGTTCTGGGCTGGTGAGTAGGGGACTGTTAGCTGATGTTTGATTCCGCTTTGGTTCAGGAAATCTTCGACTTGTCGGTTTACGTACTCACGACCGTTGTCTGTCCGTATGGTTTGGATATTTTTTCCAAATTCCGTGTGTGCTGAGATGACGTAGTCTTTTATTTTTTCATAGGCTTCGTCTTTTCCTTTCAGGAGGTAGATCTTCGTGTATCTGCTGTAGTCATCAGTGAAGGTGATGAAGTATCTCTTACCGCTGAGAGAGTTAGTTGGTAATGGACCGCAGACATCACTGTGGACAAGTTGAAGCGTTTCAGTTGCTCTGTACTCTGTCTTCTTTGGAAATGGGGTTTCGGTGAGTTTTCCTTGAATGCACTGAACGCAGTCTGTGCTGTGCGAACAGTTATTTAGACTTAGTCCTCTTGCTAGGTTCTCATTTCGAATCTTCTTAATTGATTCTATATTTCTGTGTCCTAGTCTGTCGTGCCAGAGCATGAGGCAATTTTTGTTCTTGCAGTGGTTTTGTTTTGCAACATTTGCTTTGAATGTGCGAGTTTGGGGGTTGTCATCCAGGTGGAGTCGGTATATTCCATTGTCAAGTATACCGTTCGCGAGGGCTGTGTTGTCTCTTTCGATGGTACACCAATCTCTTTTGAACGTTACTTTACATCCGTTGGAGGTGGCCGCACTCACTGACAGAAGGTTGTCTGTTAATTCCGGGATGTAGAGAACTTTTGTGAGAAGTAAGGTGTCAGTCTTTCCTTGGGGTGTGATGACTTTGATTTCTCCTTGTCCTATCCCTTTGACCTGCAGCTTATTGCCATTAGCAACCACAACATTTTGTGTTTGTTCTCTGTTAAGTTCAGTGAAGAAGCTTTCATCGTACGCCATATGAGATGTGGCTCCAGAGTCGACGAACCAGTTGTGTACACTTGCTTCTCGTTGAGTGCAATTGAGAGCTTTTGGGTTAGGTCCTTTTGTTGTTCTCTGATTTGTTGGTTGTTCTTGGGTGACACTCGACTGATTTGTGTACTTTGGTACGTTTCCTCTTCTGAAGTTTTCATATTTGTACTCTTTGTTGCTGTTGTTTCGCTTTTGATAGTGCCAACATTCTTCCTTGGAGTGGTTTGGTTTGTGGCAGAAAGAACAGAATTTCTTCTCTTTTTCTCTTCTTTGGCTTGAAGCTCTGTGGAGGCTTTTTAAGGCTTTTGATGCGGTGCTTTCGTCTTTCGAGCTTTCTACTCTGCGTGTGTGTTCATCAAGGAGTTTGTTCTTGATGAATTCAAGCGTTAGCTCGTCATCAGGCCTTGATTCCAACATCGTGATGAGATTGGAGTAGCTCTTTGGAAGCGAGCAAAGCAGTATAGCCGTGATGTGAGAGTCCTTTAGTGTTTCGCCAATGGTTCGCAGTTTGTCAACTATTTCCATCATGGTAGTGATGTGCTGTTGCATGTCTTTGTCTTCTTCGAGTTTTAAGCTGTATAGTTTCCTTAGCAAATAAATTTTTCCTGAGAGTGTTTTTCTTTCATAGATATTTTTAAGAGTGTCCCAGGTAGCTTTGGCTGTTAGTAGGTTTTTGACATGCACTATTTGTGAGTCGGCGATGCTTAGATTAATGATAGCTCTGGCTTTTGAGTCTTTCTTTTTCCATTCGATTTTAGGTTCATCTGGAATATTTTCGGTGACAACTTCCCAAAGATCTTCCTTTTGCAAGAGCATTTCAATTTTGAAAGACCATAGTGAGTAGTTATAGCCGTCGAGCTTATTTAGGGTTACATCGTGGCTCGGGAGTGACGCCATTTTTGCTAAGCCTTTTTTCTTTGTCTTAACTCGTTAGTAGAATTTCATGCAATATTCAGTCTCATAATCTAATTGTTGTAAGATTTAGGTACTTACAGCTTGTAGGAAGGCATGAGGACGTTGAGGATTATATGATAATAATCTTTATTATCCATTTAGCAAGAAAAAGACAAAGTTATGGTAGCGAACAGTTATTGTAATATAGAGAAGAAGGTAAACAAACAGTTGTGATGATGATAGGTCCAGTGTGGCGCTAGCTGTCGTAGCATTCAGTTATCCAACATATATATATATATATATATATATAATAATAAATAGTTATTTAATTTTATAGTCCAGTTTTGTATTAAGATTATCTTCACTATTATGATCATTTAAATTCAAATTATAAAATTTGTAAAATGTTATTAATTTGTAGATAGAGAGAGAAAAAAAAAATCCTTTACTTCTACTACATCCTCAAGTTAATTATATATTTATAATTAATAACAATAAAAATTAACAAAGTAACGTCTATTACATCGGCTTTTACACGTCATTCAGACATACTCTAATCCTATATATAGAATAATCGAAGAGAGAATATATATAATAGTTAGAAAAAAGAGAGAAAGACAGAACCATGCACTTTTAATCAAACTAATAATAAGGAAAAAAAAAAAAAGAGTTTTATAAAGAAGGTAGATAAGATTGTTAGTATATATATATATTTTTTTTTTATGATTTTATATTTTATCCTTTTTTTTTTTAAAGATTTTTAAAGGTTTTTTTATTTTATAATATGATTATAAATAGTTGTATTTAGTAATATATCTATAGTATGAATTAACATTTGTTATAAGTTTGGATATTATGTTTTGAAACCCTAATGGTAGATCAGACATACACAAAAGACTTTAAATTGAAATGAATTGGAAAAAGAGATCTGCTGGAACGGGGATCTTCAGATAAAAATTCCAGCGACATTTCACCCCTTCTTTATTATGTCATAGATCTCTTTTAAACCGGATTTTATGTGTTAATATTAAGTTGTTTCAGTGAAATATTTAAATGAACATATATAACAGATACAAGTGTTAACAAATTCAAACTGTAAACCTACCTCGGCCGCGGCGTCCTCCATTGTGAATATCTATTTCTGGCTGACACATGTCGCGGGAGGGGAATGTCCCCCCACATTTCAAATTTAGACCATTTATTCAGAATTTTTTTGAACAACAAGAAAATTAAAGAAGAAAGGAAAAATAGTTAAAGGAAGAAAGCTAAATTTTATAATCTTTACAGCTAGTTATATCAAAATAACTGATTTAACACTTATTCATCTTTTAATATTCCTTTAAAAAGGCAAATTATAAGAGTTTAATAAAGCTATTAATTGTGCAAATTCACCCTTATTTAACTTCCATTTTCCTCCCCAGAAATTGGAGATTAAACAAAAATGAACTATATACTTTAACACTTTAAAAATCTTGTGAAAAAATCTTTTAATCAGTTATTTAATCAAAGTTTAATTAACTGTTAAAGATTATAAATTTGTATTAGTTAATATTAAGAGAAATTATAGAAAGTTGATTTCATAAATGGATATTTCCATTTATTTTTTTTTTAATATTTTATAATTGATATACTGTTGAAATATTTTACTTGTTTGATACTAAATTTGTTTTTAATAAATTCCATGTTTAAATTTTTAACATCTTCTATGAAATTATCTAATATATTATTTATTCTATAAAATCTTAGAAACTGACCATAATATATACCTTTACAGCAATTTAATGATATATTAGAATTCATATTACAGTATTTTATAATATTGAAATTATAATTACTCTTTTTATTATAAACTCTAACAGCACTATTTGTAAGGTCTATATTCAAGTCTAAAAAGTTAACTTTTTTGTTTCTATAAATTTTTTCATTGTTCTTAAGTTTCAAGTATTTAGGATATATTTCAGGTATTAATTTTTTAAACAGTGGATTATTAAATATTATTATGTCATCTACATATCGGAATATTTGCCAATTAATATTATTTTGTAGAAAGTATTCTCTTTCGTACCAGAACAATATTAGATTTGCTAATAACGGACTAGAAGAAGTACCCATGGGAACGCCTTCTGATTGAATATATATTTTATTTTTAAATTCTATATAGTTAAAATTTAAAAATGTTTCCAGTAGAGTTTTTGCTGTTTTAAGATCTAATTTAAATGTTTTATATCTGTTATGAATAATTTTAATGTAGAAAGTTTTGTCATTAATGAATTCATTAAATAAATTGGTTATTTTATTATTTAGATCTCTTAAATTTATTTTAGAATATAGGTCCTCAAAGTCAAATGTGTGTACTGTTTCAATGTTTGTCCAATTGTTCATTAAATAATAAATTATTTTTTTATTTGAGTCGATAAATTTATAATTATATTTATTAGTTAATTTATTTATAATAAATTGTAGTGTTGAGGCTAATTGTATATCAATATTTTTTATGACTGAATTTATACCAGATGTGATTGTTCTGAAAGAAATAGGTTTTTTGTGTAGTTTAGGAATTATATAGAACTTTGGTATGTTTGGATTTTTGTGGTTATTATAAATTTTTAGTGAATTTTCAACATTTTTGATGTCTTTTTTGATTTTTGTGCCTGTAGTTCTAGCAAAAGTGTATTTATGATTATTATCAATTTCATTTTTTAGTATATCGTGGTATAGATTTTTACAAATTAAAGATAAATTATTGGGACATTTATCTATAGGAGTGATAATATAGTCCTTCTGTAAATTAATTATATTTTCTTTAAAAGAAGGAATGTCTGAATTGGGTTTTGTGTATTTAAGTGTATTATTATAATAATTTATAATTTCCTTTTTAATATTATGTTTCCATTCCAGAAAAGTAAATTCTGGAATACTGTATTTTATACTAGTTTTATTTATGAAAATATCTATATCTTTAATATAGATTTAATTGTATTATTATAATTGTGTTTAATTTGAGGTATATATTTATACCCTTTATTTAAAATTTCTTGATATTCTGGATTTAAAAAAGAAAAGTTGCTAGTTAATATATGACCTGAGAACTTATATTTATCAATATAGTTGTTGCAATTACATTTAATTTTTTTAAAATTTGCCAAATTATTAATAAATTGGTTATAATTGCAAACTAAATTACCTATATTTTTATTGTATCTCCAGATTGTTTTAAAATTTAAATTTTTTATAGGGAAAAGATTATTGATGATTTGGTTATTAAAAATATCATGGAGATACAATAAAAATCTGGAGATACAATAAAAATATAGGTAATTTAGTTTGCAATTATAACCAATTTATTAATAATTTGGCAAATTTTAAAAAAATTAAATGTAATTGCAACAACTATATTGATAAATATAAGTTCTCAGGTCATATATTAACTAGCAACTTTTCTTTTTTAAATCCAGAATATCAAGAAATTTTAAATAAAGGGTATAAATATATACCTCAAATTAAACACAATTATAATAATACAATTAAATCTATATTAAAAGATATAGATATTTTCATAAATAAAACTAGTATAAAATACAGTATTCCAGAATTTACTTTTCTGGAATGGAAACATAATATTAAAAAGGAAATTATAAATTATTATAATAATACACTTAAATACACAAAACCCAATTCAGACATTCCTTCTTTTAAAGAAAATATAATTAATTTACAGAAGGACTATATTATCACTCCTATAGATAAATGTCCCAATAATTTATCTTTAATTTGTAAAAATCTATACCACGATATACTAAAAAAGGAAATTGATAATAATCATAAATACACTTTTGCTAGAACTACAGGCACAAAAATCAAAAAAGACATCAAAAATGTTGAAAATTCACTAAAAATTTATAATAACCACAAAAATCCAAACATACCAAAGTTCTATATAATTCCTAAACTACACAAAAAACCTATTTCTTTCAGAACAATCACATCTGGTATAAATTCAGTCATAAAAAATATTGATATACAATTAGCCTCAACACTACAATTTATTATAAATAAATTAACTAATAAATATAATTATAAATTTATCGACTCAAATAAAAAAATCATTTATTATTTAATGAACAATTGGACAAACATTGAAACAGTACACACATTTGACTTTGAGGACCTATATTCTAAAATAAATTTAAGAGATCTAAATAATAAAATAACCAATTTATTTAATGAATTCATTAATGACAAAACTTTCTACATTAAAATTATTCATAACAGATATAAAACATTTAAATTAGATCTTAAAACAGCAAAAACTCTACTGGAAACATTTTTAAATTTTAACTATATAGAATTTAAAAATAAAATATATATTCAATCAGAAGGCGTTCCCATGGGTACTTCTTCTAGTCCGTTATTAGCAAATCTAATATTGTTCTGGTACGAAAGAGAATACTTTCTACAAAATAATATTAATTGGCAAATATTCCGATATGTAGATGACATAATAATATTTAATAATCCACTGTTTAAAAAATTAATACCTGAAATATATCCTAAATACTTGAAACTTAAGAACAATGAAAAAATTTATAGAAACAAAAAAGTTAACTTTTTAGACTTGAATATAGACCTTACAAATAGTGCTGTTAGAGTTTATAATAAAAAGAGTAATTATAATTTCAATATTATAAAATACTGTAATATGAATTCTAATATATCATTAAATTGCTGTAAAGGTATATATTATGGTCAGTTTCTAAGATTTTATAGAATAAATAATATATTAGATAATTTCATAGAAGATGTTAAAAATTTAAACATGGAATTTATTAAAAACAAATTTAGTATCAAACAAGTAAAATATTTCAACAGTATATCAATTATAAAATATAAAAAAAAAAATAAATGGAAATATCCATTTATGAAATCAACTTTCTATAATTTCTCTTAATATTAACTAATACAAATTTATAATCTTTAACAGTTAATTAAACTTTGATTAAATAACTGATTAAAAGATTTTTTCACAAGATTTTTAAAGTGTTAAAGTATATAGTTCATTTTTGTTTAATCTCCAATTTCTGGGGAGGAAAATGGAAGTTAAATAAGGGTGAATTTGCACAATTAATAGCTTTATTAAACTCTTATAATTTGCCTTTTTAAAGGAATATTAAAAGATGAATAAGTGTTAAATCAGTTATTTTGATATAACTAGCTGTAAAGATTATAAAATTTAGCTTTCTTCCTTTAACTATTTTTCCTTTCTTCTTTAATTTTCTTGTTGTTCAAAAAAATTCTGAATAAATGGTCTAAATTTGAAATGTGCGGGGACATTCCCCTCCCGCGACATGTGTCAGCCAGAAATAGATATTCACAATGGAGGACGCCGCGGCCGAGGTAGGTTTACAGTTTGAATTTGTTAACACTTGTATCTGTTATATATGTTCATTTAAATATTTCACTGAAACAACTTAATATTAACACATAAAATCCGGTTTAAAAGAGATCTATGACATAATAAAGAAGTGGTGAAATGTCGCTGGAATTTTTATCTGAAGATCCCCGTTCCAGCAGATCTCTTTTTCCAATTCATTTCAATTTAAAGTCTTTTGTGTATGTCTGGTCTACCATTAGGGTTTCAAAACATAATATCCAAACTTATAACAAATGTTAATTCATACTATAGATATATTACTAAATACAACTATTTATAATCATATTATAAAATAAAAAAACCTTTAAAAATCTTTAAAAAAAAAAAGGATAAAATATAAAATCATAAAAAAAATATATATATATATACTAACAATCTTATCTACCTTCTTTATAAAACTCTTTTTTTTTTTCCTTATTATTAGTTTGATTAAAAGTGCATGGTTCTGTCTTTCTCTCTTTTTTCTAACTATTATATATATTCTCTCTTCGATTATTCTATATATAGGATTAGAGTATGTCTGAATGACGTGTAAAAGCCGATGTAATAGACGTTACTTTGTTAATTTTTATTGTTATTAATTATAAATATATAATTAACTTGAGGATGTAGTAGAAGTAAAGGATTTTTTTTTCTCTCTCTATCTACAAATTAATAACATTTTACAAATTTTATAATTTGAATTTAAATGATCATAATAGTGAAAATAATCTTAATACAAAACTGGACTATAAAATTAAATAACTATTTATTATTATAATTAATTTAGATTTAGCTTGCTAATCTAATCAAATCTAACTGATATAAGTTATCATTATTATCAGTTTGCTCCTTAAGTTTTAAAATTAGAATCACTGTTATAATTTTGTTATATAGTTTCTACACTATATTAATTCATATGAGCTTGCTCTATGATATATTTTTTATATATAACATAATATACAAATTAAATTATATTAGATATTCTAATATAAATAAATCTTCATACAAATTTTAATTATCTTTCATTGTTTGATTATTAAAAATTAAATTATAAAAGTAATTCTAGAAAATATAATTTCAGAACTTTTGTTTTTTTCATTGTTTAGTTAGTTTAAAGATGTTTTTTTTATTAGTTATTCTTAAAAATATAACAGATAACAAACAGTAATATCTATATATTTATAGATTAATTATTCAATTTATTACAAATTTTATCACCACAAAAACAATTAAGTAAAATATATTTAAAAATTCATAAGAATAACAAACTAAAAAAACTAAAAAAAACTACAAACATATTAGTGTTAGCACCTCTTTTATGTTAATTTAAACTCGCTAAGAATTGCCTAAGAAAAAATTGTCAAACTTGTCCCTCTCTTAAGAACCATGACACTTTTCAAACAATTAGTTGTAAATTAGTGAATACTATTTATAAATTAACATGCCAAATTTGTCAACTATCATATATAGGACAAACTTGTAATCCATTAAATATACGAATAAACCTACATAGAAACCACGCTAAAAAATCAATTGGTAATATATATATGAAAGAACACAATCAATTACATACTTTTAACAACTTTAAGATAGAAATACTAGACATATGTCAAAACAAAAAACAACGACTATTATTAGAAAACAACTACATTTATAAACACAACACATTATTCCCTTATGGACTTAACGACGAATTAAACTACACATACAAACCACAAACAGAAGAAATTTCAACCTATGAAATCAGTTGCAAATACAAAAAAAATGAATTTAAAACTAAACCTAATAAAACTAGAGGTAAAACTACAAATAAATTAGGTTACATTGAATTTGAAGAATTACTGGACCCAAAACAAATGTACACTAACAACTTCGTCGATAAATTTATTAAAACATTATTTAAACTAAATAATAATAAATTTATCAAACTCATAGAATATATTAAAATTCATAATCTGACTAACAGATTAATAGATATCACACACGACATCTTTAAATACAGAAAAATTAAACAAACTACTAATAACATTAATATTATCATTAAATTTAATAACAATTTATTTAATCATATTAAATTTAATGATATTTTTAATAACCAAATCATCAATAATCTTTTCCCTATAAAAAATTTAAATTTTAAAACAATCTGGAGATACAATAAAAATATAGGTAATTTAGTTTGCAATTATAACCAATTTATTAATAATTTGGCAAATTTTAAAAAAATTAAATGTAATTGCAACAACTATATTGATAAATATAAGTTCTCAGGTCATATATTAACTAGCAACTTTTCTTTTTTAAATCCAGAATATCAAGAAATTTTAAATAAAGGGTATAAATATATACCTCAAATTAAACACAATTATAATAATACAATTAAATCTATATTAAAAGATATAGATATTTTCATAAATAAAACTAGTATAAAATACAGTATTCCAGAATTTACTTTTCTGGAATGGAAACATAATATTAAAAAGGAAATTATAAATTATTATAATAATACACTTAAATACACAAAACCCAATTCAGACATTCCTTCTTTTAAAGAAAATATAATTAATTTACAGAAGGACTATATTATCACTCCTATAGATAAATGTCCCAATAATTTATCTTTAATTTGTAAAAATCTATACCACGATATACTAAAAAAGGAAATTGATAATAATCATAAATACACTTTTGCTAGAACTACAGGCACAAAAATCAAAAAAGACATCAAAAATGTTGAAAATTCACTAAAAATTTATAATAACCACAAAAATCCAAACATACCAAAGTTCTATATAATTCCTAAACTACACAAAAAACCTATTTCTTTCAGAACAATCACATCTGGTATAAATTCAGTCATAAAAAATATTGATATACAATTAGCCTCAACACTACAATTTATTATAAATAAATTAACTAATAAATATAATTATAAATTTATCGACTCAAATAAAAAAATCATTAATTATTTAATGAACAATTGGACAAACATTGAAACAGTACACACATTTGACTTTGAGGACCTATATTCTAAAATAAATTTAAGAGATCTAAATAATAAAATAACCAATTTATTTAATGAATTCATTAATGACAAAACTTTCTACATTAAAATTATTCATAACAGATATAAAACATTTAAATTAGATCTTAAAACAGCAAAAACTCTACTGGAAACATTTTTAAATTTTAACTATATAGAATTTAAAAATAAAATATATATTCAATCAGAAGGCGTTCCCATGGGTACTTCTTCTAGTCCGTTATTAGCAAATCTAATATTGTTCTGGTACGAAAGAGAATACTTTCTACAAAATAATATTAATTGGCAAATATTCCGATATGTAGATGACATAATAATATTTAATAATCCACTGTTTAAAAAATTAATACCTGAAATATATCCTAAATACTTGAAACTTAAGAACAATGAAAAAATTTATAGAAACAAAAAAGTTAACTTTTTAGACTTGAATATAGACCTTACAAATAGTGCTGTTAGAGTTTATAATAAAAAGAGTAATTATAATTTCAATATTATAAAATACTGTAATATGAATTCTAATATATCATTAAATTGCTGTAAAGGTATATATTATGGTCAGTTTCTAAGATTTTATAGAATAAATAATATATTAGATAATTTCATAGAAGATGTTAAAAATTTAAACATGGAATTTATTAAAAACAAATTTAGTATCAAACAAGTAAAATATTTCAACAGTATATCAATTATAAAATATTTAAAAAAAAATAAATGGAAATATCCATTTATGAAATCAACTTTCTATAATTTCTCTTAATATTAACTAATACAAATTTATAATCTTTAACAGTTAATTAAACTTTGATTAAATAACTGATTAAAAGATTTTTTCACAAGATTTTTAAAGTGTTAAAGTATATAGTTCATTTTTGTTTAATCTCCAATTTCTGGGGAGGAAAATGGAAGTTAAATAAGGGTGAATTTGCATAATTAATAGCTTTATTAAACTCTTATAATTTGCCTTTTTAAAGGAATATTAAAAGATGAATAAGTGTTAAATCAGTTATTTTGATATAACTAGCTGTAAAGATTATAAAATTTAGCTTTCTTCCTTTAACTATTTTTCCTTTCTTCTTTAATTTTCTTGTTGTTCAAAAAAATTCTGAATAAATGGTCTAAATTTGAAATGTGGGGGGACATTCCCCTCCCGCGACATGTGTCAGCCAGAAATAGATATTCACAATGGAGGACGCCGCGGCCGAGGTAGGTTTACAGTTTGAATTTGTTAACACTTGTATCTGTTATATATGTTCATTTAAATATTTCACTGAAACAACTTAATATTAACACATAAAATCCGGTTTAAAAGAGATCTATGACATAATAAAGAAGGGGTGAAATGTCGCTGGAATTTTTATCTGAAGATCCCCGTTCCAGCAGATCTCTTTTTCCAATTCATTTCAATTTAAAGTCTTTTGTGTATGTCTGGTCTACCATTAGGGTTTCAAAACATAATATCCAAACTTATAACAAATGTTAATTCATACTATAGATATATTACTAAATACAACTATTTATAATCATATTATAAAATAAAAAAACCTTTAAAAATCTTTTTAAAAAAAAAAGGATAAAATATAAAATCATAAAAAAAATATATATATATATACTAACAATCTTATCTACCTTCTTTATAAAACTCTTTTTTTTTTCCTTATTATTAGTTTGATTAAAAGTGCATGGTTCTGTCTTTCTCTCTTTTTTCTAACTATTATATATATTCTCTCTTCGATTATTCTATATATAGGATTAGAGTATGTCTGAATGACGTGTAAAAGCCGATGTAATAGACGTTACTTTGTTAATTTTTATTGTTATTAATTATAAATATATAATTAACTTGAGGATGTAGTAGAAGTAAAGGATTTTTTTTTTCTCTCTCTATCTACAAATTAATAACATTTTACAAATTTTATAATTTGAATTTAAATGATCATAATAGTGAAGATAATCTTAATACAAAACTGGACTATAAAATTAAATAACTATTTATTATTATAATTAATTTAGATTTAGCTTGCTAATCTAATCAAATCTAACTGATATAAGTTATCATTATTATCAGTTTGCTCCTTAAGTTTTAAAATTAGAATCACTGTTATAATTTTGTTATATAGTTTCTACACTATATATATATATATATATATATATGAAAAAACAATAGAAAAATAAAAATAAAGAAGGCATACCCTGACCACGAGCACATGTGATTTTTAGATGGCATAGCGCCATCTAGTGGAGAAAAAAAAACTAAACGTTTGTTTAACTTGCTCCGTGATATTTGGCCAACCCAATTTCTTGATAAATCAAGAAAAGCCATTCACGAACGCGTTTCGCGCTGTTGGCGCTCGTCAAAGTGGAGCAGGCTGTACCACTGCGACCAAAGATATTTTTGGTCCCAGTGGCTTCCTGAAAAACCAAGAAATTGGTATTTAAGGCCAAAATTGCGTAAATACGCTTTGCACATGAAAAAACAATAGAAACAATATATATATATATATATATATATATATATGTAGTGAAGTCCTGTAGCCTCTTGTAGAATCTTGTCGACTAAAAATGTGATGAGGTTTCCAGTCGACTTAAACTATAGTGTGAGTCCCTGTCAACTCTCGCTATACTGTGTTGACCGAGAGGAACAGTCAGGATGGGGAGTTTTCCAGTACCTCTCTGCACCTTGGAAGGCCTTTTACAGTTCTCACAAAGTACAGGCAGTCGTGGTCGAGGCAGAGTGGAAAGCTTGGGAATGTCCACACAAAAAACGAAGACACAGTTGCACTAAGAAAGTTCTGTGAACAGATAAAAGTTGAGCTAGGAGCGAAATATGAAGATAGAAGAGTCCTTACTGGTCTACATGGTGGATGAGGTGGACCTGGGGTACAACCGACGAAGGCTCACGCAGATGGTGAAGTAACTGTCAAGTGACTGTAAAGTTACTGTATTTATAGGTTAAGACGGGGGCCTTATGCGACACAGGGGCGTGGATCGTCTGGTGAAATTCTAAACTGGCGCCGTGGCAATCTCCATATTTAGACCTTGTTGTTTTGTGATTTCCATCTATCTCGAATTTAGACGTTTTTGGCTTCTATATCTTTAGCTCAACTCTTAATCTATTACAGAGTTTTATTTATTTATCCTCAGTTTGTACAAATTACATTACATATGAATTTGTAATGACACATGTCAATCATGCGTATAATCATTTACAGATGTGTTTCTATTATACAACATGAAAATCTTGTTATAAGTTATATACAATATGAGGTTGTTGGTTAAATTACCACATATATATGGCAGAGCGCCATGTAACCAAATAAAGTAAACGTTTATTCAACTTGTTCAGTAATTTTAGTTTATTTATGTTCCACTAGATGGCGCTCTGCCATGTAAGCGATCAGTATATGCCATTTTTGTTTTTAATATCAACACCGTATAAATATTTTAATTATTTTTTCACATATATGTAATTTCATACTTCTATATGATAATTCGGACCCGTCTCTGCCTCCCCCTGATCTCCGCGGATCACCACCCTGTCCCCACTGATCCTCCTCTACATCCCGGCTCTCCTGGCCTCACCCGGCGATGATCCCCTGGCCACCCATCCCCAGGCCCCTCCAACAATGCAATGTATATAATGATTTGTATATATTCCGCTTTTATGCGTCCATCGGGGCTCAAAAATCATCCATTCTGGTTAGAAGCCCCGTGAATAAAGATATTTCCTTCTATATGATAAAAATAAGTCGGTGGACGAGTGGGTAACACCCTCGATTCCCGACAGTTATGAACCGGGATTGAATCCCGCGTTAACATTTTGTTTAATATGTGAATAACCTTCATATATTATTCATTGTTGCAATTATCATAAACTAGTTTGCTCTTGTTGAACGGTACCTAGTAAAGTGATTTTGGAACAAGAAACTTCTACATAATATGGAAAAAATCATATTAAAATTGAATTTAAAAATTTGAAAGGTAATTTGGAAATTAGTTCATTCTCTCTCGAACATCCTGACTTAAGTCTGATAATTTGTCAACTTACATTGTCATCAGGTTCGAACAAGTGTACAAAGGCTTCAACGTCTTCTGCAAGTATATTAGAAATTGATTATACAGGATTTGAGAGGATAGACAGACATGAAGGAACGTTAAATAAAAGCTTTTTTTAAAAAGCAACAACAGTCTGCTATTAAAAGAAAACAGCAATAATCAAGTTTAGACAATTTTTTTTTATTTTATTAACAAACACTTCACATTTAAAACTTCAAAATAATAGAAAACTTACATAAATTTAAAGCCAAAAAATAAAAAAAATCGCAATGTATACTTAATAGTTACAATAGAATTTATTTAGAAACCAATGTCAACTCCCATTATCTTAATATAATCTACCCAGTGGTTAGTAAATTTGAGCAAATATCAATAAATTTACATAGGCTATTCAGCAAATATTGTCAACTTTCCTTATCACACACACACGAGGAAAAATCTATCAAATTGTGGTCAAATTTGATTAAATATTTCTAAAGAGAGATTTATATTTATAACCCAGGTTCCTGGA
>CP092886.1:69339128-69379846 GCA_030710605.1 Cordylochernes scorpioides
TATGATGCATTAGCGCGCCATCTGTTATGAAAATTCGAAAATATTATAGACGTGAATGATTCTTTTAAAATTAAACAATTTTTGTATGCATATGTCATAATATATGCTCTTCCAGGAATAATAAAGTAAACCTACAGTCAACGAGAGAGAGACGTCGATAGAAGACAACTAAGTTACGGCCATATTGAACCACTGGCCACATTCCAGAGGGGGCTTTTCTTGGAACCCCAGGACTATTTTTGGACAGTCGGGGGGTGGTTTGCGACACAAACGGTCGTTCAGCGGTGGCATCCCCTCGCGCTACCTCTCTCTCGCTGGTTGCCTGAAATTCCTCTACCTATTTGTGGCGTGATTATTTCCCTTTCCTCACCACATTATTATTGCCACATTGAAAGTCGACAGGATCATATCACATATATATTTAGATGAAATGTCTGCTGAAGAGTTCTTAAACTCGAAAAAGCGCCTGCTATATATAATAAATTATAAAAGAAACCTTTTGCCGAGGGTAGTCATTTAAATATCTAAAATAAACATTCTGTTAAAATAAATGGTATTTTATTTTTATTCATCTCATGTTGTAATATAAAATACAGAATGAAATAAAGATCCGCACGGTCGGTCAGACGAAGCAATGTTTTAGTTTGTTCTTCAATCGAGCGAAACAATGGGTTGCCTATGTTCTCAGAGTCCTGGCGCTTGGGTTGTTAAAGCTAGCCAATCACTAACAAGCAAATGGTCTTTATTAATATTTTATTCTCAGGCATTCTGACTCTTGAGATGTTAAGTTCACGTCGCTACTGTTCTCCTGACACCATGGCGACTGCATCCAAGAAGCCTGATGTGATCCTGGACGAATTCGTAGCCCTTGACACTAAGAGTTTGGGTGCTGTGTCAAAATACCAAGAAGTGCTGCTCTCACTAAACTTGACTCAGCTAAGAGAATCCCCCTGGACATTGACACATACATCGCGAGAAAGTGCAACCTCTACAAGAAACTGAGTACACAAGTGCAGAGTCTACTAAATACTACAAGCCCATCCAAACCATTTCAAAAACAATCATTGCGTATCTTCTAACCATTTTATTTCCATTTTAATTGTATTTCAGATTTTCTACTGAACTGTAGAATTAATAGTATACGAGTAGATAGAGGACCATCGGCGAATGGATATTAAAAATGTGAAAAAATAGTACAAATGTGATATTGTACTGGGATAAGATGCATACATTATGAAAAAGAAAAAGGCATGTGTTTATCGTGCAACTGAGAGTTTCTGATGGCTTTCGCCATCTATCGGAATAAATTTCAACTATTCTCGTTGAATTTTAATTACTCCAGAATTGGCCAAACACCGATTCTTGATTAATCAAGAAAAGCTAACCACGCACGCGTTTCGGGCTGTTGGCCCTCATCAGCGTAATGTAAGCTGTACCTCAACGACCAAAAAGCTGGTTATTCACGCATCCTGGGGGCCAACAGCCCGAAACGCGTACGTGGTTATCTTTTCTTGATTAGTCAAGAATAGGTATTCGGCCAATTCTGGAATAATTAAAAATCAACGAAAATAATTGATATTTATTCCGATAGATGAAGCAAGCCATCAGCAACTTTCAGTTTCACGATAGGGAGATGTCTTTTTCTTTTCCAGAATATTAAAAAGCTTGCAAATCTTTGACTTGATACGCTGATAGGCATATGGAATTTCCAATATTTGTCTTTATCCCTGAAGCCGGGAACAATGGAGGATACAGTATAGCCTCCTCTCCATTTTGAATTCGATCCCCGTATAACTTACATTTTATACAGCAGTCTTTCTTTCATTATTCTGACCTGCTTTTTGGAGGAAAAACCGAAGTATTTTTGTTGTGCACAAGGATTCTTTGCATCTGAAATTGAAGAGGGCAAGTAGTGTTCAGTCATTAATAAGTATGTTAGGTTTAAGACGAATAATCCTTTCAATAATTATAATAACGAAAAGATTCAAAAAGGATAAGTTTCTTTATTTGAAAAATAAATTCGAGCTTTCGGGCGTAAGCTGCCCTTCTACAGGAATAATGGATATAATTTTAAGTAGTCATGTACAGGGTGATCCAAAAGTCCCGCACAACTTTAAAAATTAATAACTCCGCGAATATTTGCACTAGAGCAATGCGGTAAACACCATTGTGTTCAGGATGTAATGGGATTTTTTATGGCAAATAATGAAAAATTCGAAATTGATTTTAGTTACAACTTTATTCGCTAGATGGCGCTCTACCAGAATCAGCGATTCAGCGGCCAAATTGTTTGATAAATTGAAAAATATAACTGAAAGACACGTATTTTTCCTTTTTGAATACCAGGAAAGAACCCTAATAATATCAAATGATAAATAAATAAAACACCATTTCGCCAAAAGTTAGAAGAAATGGTTAACGATTTTTAAATACAATCTGAGATATGTAAAATAGGTATATGCTAATTAAAACATGTAGCAAAAATATTTATATTTTAGATGGAGTTTTGTGAAATAGATTGAATGTTTGAAAATAACTACTGATATCAATACACGATTTTTGAAATGTTAATATAGTACCAAAAATTATGATGGCACTACTAATAGGATTTCGTGCTATAAGGAATGTATAGTTTCTTGACTAATTGTCGACACTTGACTATTTAACTGGATATTTGTCATGATCCAACAAATGATATATAGAGGGGAGTGACAAAATATATTTGTCGTACTTTATTCCAAATATCCTATGGGTTTGTCAAATGTTATCATTGTTTATTATACTGTACATATTTTTGAAAATGTATCCCCTAAAAAAATCATTTTTAAATCGACTTTTTGCGTTGAAAAACGTGGTAGTAAAATCATTTTGTATTATTTTTTGCGCAAAACATCTAAAGTTGGGGGGGGGGGGGGGGGGGGATACAGATATTATTCCTTATGCTATTTCTTCTAATGAGCGAAAAGCGATAAACTAAACATAAGGGGTAAAATTGTGTATACCAGTGTTATTCGAGAAGTTATAACACTTTGGCCTGCACGACATAATATAAGATGTGGGCAAATGACAAACAAAAAAATTACTGTTTACAGAAAAAAAAAGAGTCAAGATGTGAGGACAGCATTTATTATTCCCATAACCCAAAACAAAGAGCTGCAAAATATAACACATGAGGTAACTGCCTTCTCTCTTGTATTAGGTCACAATCCTTGCTCAATGTGGCGCCCTTCATTCTCAAACACCGCCTGCAGACGATAGATGACAGAATGGTCACAATTAAATAGTTGATATTCATAAAAACGTGCCATCTGATAGAAGCCTTCAACATGGCCAATGTGGTAGGCCGGCATCGATAAAAACGCGACTTAATGTACCCCCATAAGCGAAATTGTAAGGCGTCAAGTCTGGTGATATTGGGGGCCACTGGTATATAAAGTGGCGACTTATCAACGAATTCCACCGAACGTATCCTTCAGCAATTGTTTCCCACCGCGGGAGATATGAGGAGGTCCTCCATCTTGCATGGATGTTATTTCGCTTAGTGCTTGTCTGTCCTGCAATATGGGAATAACCTTTTCTCTCAAAAGTTGAACATAACGTTCACCAGTTACAAAAACGGTTTTAAAAGTTCTTCCATTGATTTTTTCAAAGAAAAATGGCCCAATAATAAAAGAAGAAGTGAACCCACACAAAACTGTAACTCTCTGCTGATGAAGTGGTATTTCTGTAAAAATCCTAGGGTTTTCTGTTGCCAAAAAGAGGCAGTTTTGAATGTTAAATTCTCCCTTTAGATAAAAGTGAGCATCATCTGTTCTTAGAACATTTGACAGCCAGTTTTCATCAATATCAATTTGCCGGAAAACCCATGTAGCGAATTCTTGACGCTTCTCAAAATCGCTGACTTTCAACTCGTGAAAACTTTGAATTTTGTTAGGATATTTTTATAGAAAAATTCTAAATGTGTGTTCTCTCCAAACTGTTCCATACGAAATCCCCGTTTGTCGAGAAACTTGTTTAGCACTTACTTCTCCATATGTGGATAACGTTTCAATAGCTTCAGCATTCTGCAAAACCGTAACAGCCACTGACTTGCATGTCGATGGTCTTCCACTCCGAGGTTTTGCTTCCAGAGATCCAGTTTCCTCAACACTTTTAATCAGTCGCTTTAGAGAGTAGCAACTCATTGGTCCTTTGCCGCTTCGAATATCTTTAAAGGAACGAAACGCTCGTAAAGCTTCAGTGGCAGATTCTGAATCACAATTTAAAAAATGCACCAAGAGTGCTTTATCCTGTAGTGACGGCATTCCAGGGGGAAGGGGAGAAGTTCGACCACACCTCCTTGCGGTCCCCCCTGGACCCTTGGAATATTTGACCAAATTCTGGTTCGTTTCCAAGATGACTAATGTTGCAACGGCACCCATTTTCAAATGAAGAGCAAAACTGATATCTCCAGTAATGCTACCGCGTCCGGGGTAACCGCCGCGTCAGGAGCTGCAGCTCGAGCTCATGATGAGAAATCTACTACGAGGACACAATTCAATCTACTACAACTCAATATAAATGGTACCCAGAGGAAAATAAAGAGCTGACTTGTCTAATCTGTGACAACAATGTACATATTAATTGTCCTCAGGAGACAAAATTGAATCAGAATCTGAGATTCAATTTCAAAGATTTTACAAAACTACGAATGGACAGACCGGTAAAATTCGGAGGAGGACTTGCCGTTTTGATTAAAACTCTAGAAATCAAATTTAAGGAAATCGCCTATAATCAGAGTAAGCCTAGAGAAAGCACGACAGAAGCTCAGGCAATAGAAATCTATCTTACAGATAAAACAATTCCAATCATAAATGTTTATCACCACGATAATACTAGCATCAATACAGGCCTGATAGAGACATTAAGTGAAGCGTCTTCGGATATCGCAATTATACCTGGTGATTTTAACGCCGAAAGACCAACTTGGTGATCACCTGTCCAGGATAACAAAGGTCAGCAGGTTGAGGACATGCTAACCGACCTCGACCTTACGCCGTTAAATAACGAAAAGAACACCTATCTATACAAGTCCACGGGCACAGAATCCGCAATAGACATCACAGCGATAAATTACAACATCGCACCCACAACCCAATGGAAAATTCTGAAAAGTGCAATCAGTGACCACAGACCAATTTTAACAACCCTAAAATTCAAAATTGAGAATTTTCAACAGAATAAAAGAACACTGGAAAAATATTTACAGAAAAGCTTGAAGAACTGTGCAACGAAGAATTAAATCACAGAACGATTGACAAAAACTTGGAAAAATTCTCTTTGAACATATCCAAAGCTGCAAAAGTATTGATACCTAGAGGTAGACGTAAAGACCTGTGAATACTTTACTGGAAGGACCACAATATCGAGGCAATGATTGCAGAGAGAGACAATAAAAATGAACTTCTTAAAACAAATAAAACAGAAGAAATCATAAAGGAACTCATTGAAATTAGTCACAAAATAGAACAAAAAATTTGGATATTCAAAAAAAAAAAATGGGCAGAATTCTGCGAAGAAAATGGTTCCAAAAAAGGAAAGCCATCACTGGAGTATAATTAGTGTTATAAAACAATCAAAACCAACACTAATCCTCCAATACTCTAACCGATATGAACAGCGAGAACCAACAAACAGATGGCTGACATAATTGCTGAATATCTTTCAAGCACTTCCAGACTCAGCTATACGAATGAAGGCAGGACTCTAAAAAATAGTATAAACAAATTAGTTAAACAAGCAAGAAATTACCATCAAGATATTTACTCGAGAGACTTCACACTGAATGAGCTAAATTTATCAATAGGAAAGTTAAATCCAAGATGTCACCTGGAGATGCTCTAATCTTTGGTCAAATGATTAAACACTTTGGAGACGAAGCTAAAAATCAACTCCTACGAATACTGAACATTTCATCGCAAACTGGTAAACTACCAAAGAATTGAAAGATATCAATTGTAGTGCCAATACTGAAACCAAACAAAGATGCTAAGGAATGCAAGAACTATCGGCCAATTGCTCTTACCAGCATACTTTGTAAAATAACAGAATGAATTATCCACTCTAGGCTCATAGTCTGGCTCACTAACAATAATAAAATAAACTTCTACCAAACTGCCTAAAGATCCAGACACTGTACAACTGATAAACTGTTATATATTATTGTGTTATGTATTATAATAGATTTCTAGGAAAAACCGCCAAAGAAGACAACGGCCGTATTCCTGGATATGACCTAGCTTTTGTTCGAGTGTAGAAATTATTTGAAAGGCTGCAGTAAGAGGAAAAACCTTAATCTGGATTGCAGACTTCTTAAGGGGAAGAAGGATAAAGGTTCGGGTCAATGGAACATTTTCCAAGGACCGAAGAACATGGGCTGGTGTACCTCAGGGATCTGTGCTCAGTCCTCTAATATTCTCGCTATATATTAACTGTTGTTTATGTAAATAGATGAATATTATTCGTATTATTTAAAGCCTCATTATGTAAAAATTTATGTATATATAAATTGGACATTTGTTGTTTGTCATGGTCAAGTTTGAGCTCTTGTATGTCTAATTACGACACAACAAAAGTGGCGACGAGGATGCGCGATCTACAGAGCCAGTAAAAAGCTGAGGAAACGGCGATCTTTTAAACTATCTGAATCAATAAAACAAAGGAGTAGAAAAGATCAGCATGACAAGTTCAAAGTTAATAATACCTTTTAGATGCTATAACCCAGTGGAGGACACTTCGATATTTTTGTACAAAAATTTGAGGCTTTCTTTTTGGCATCTGAAGGAGGAGATTAAAGTGCTGATTTTTACCTCGCTACCAGATTCTGAAACTTTGAAGCAGGGAAACGACATTTTCTTCCTGGTCCAATGAATGATCAACCCTATGATACTATCATTCAAAGAATTAAGCTGCATTTGGATCCAAAGAAGAAAGTGATACTACAGCTATGCAGATTTTTAAAGATAATTCAACAGGAAGGAGAATCAATTTCGGAATATCTTAGAGAATTGAAACATTTGGCAATAAATTGTAATTTCGTCGATATGTTGGGATCCATGATGCGAGACCGTTTTGTGGGTGGAATTAAGTCGGAAATCCTGCAAAAGAAGCTACTACAAGAGGACGACGATGTCACCCTGGATAAAGTTTTTGCAGTGGCGATCTCGTTCGAATTGGCGGAGATAAATACAAGAGAATTACAAGATAAATTAGTGGCCAAGATATCCCCTGTGAATTGAAAGGATAAAAAGGGCGAGTACAATAATAGTACGGCGCAGTATAGGCCTTTCAGGCAAAGTGGCAAAGGCAAAATAGTGTGTTATAGATGTGGTGAAAGACATTCACACGTGGCATCTGTTTTACCTCATAGAACAAAGACTTGTTTTAAAATGTAATAAACTGGGTCATTTAAGTAGGGTCTGCAAAGCTAGTAAAAGAATGTGGGGATGTAAATTTGTACAAGAGGACTCTATATATTCTGTACAGGGCGAAACTGATGCCACAATAAATTTAACAGTAGATGATTATTCTTTGTGCTTTACAATAGATACAGGAAGTCCAGTTACGTTAATACCTAAAGATATTTATAAGAATTATTGGCAAGGTAAAAGATTATTTCCAACAAATTTAAGATTAAAATCCTTTTGTGGTAAATCAATAGAGATTATAGATCAAAGAAATGTTTTTGTAAAAGAAGCCAACCAATATTTACGATTATTAGTTGTAAATTAAAAAATCCAGGTAATTTTATTAGGAAGAGAATGGCTTAAACAGTTTAAACTTGATTATTCTATATTGTTTAGCATTAACATTTTAAATAATGAATATAATAGAAATATATTTAAATATATAAAAATTTGATGGATAGGTATGCAGATTTGTTTAACAAAGATTTGGGCTGTCTAAAGGACGTTAAAATAAATTTTAATTTAAAAAAAGGATGTGACTCCTGTGTTTTGTAAGGCCAGAAGTTTACCTCTCTCTCTAAAAAACAAAGTAGAGAATGAAATTGATCGTTAGTGAATTCTTGCACTTTATAACCTATAGTTCATGCATATTGGACCGCTCCAATAGTACCAGCATCAAAAAAGGATGGTAGTGTAAGGATATGTGGTGATTTTAGATGCACAGCTAATAAAGCAATAGAATTAGATAGGTATAACATTCCATCGATCGATGAGATCTTTTCAAAATTATCTACAAGCACCGTACTTTCGACTCTAGACCTATCACAGGCTTACTTACAAGTAATGTTAGCGGAAGAAGCCAAAGCTGTTGTTGATATAAACACAACAAAGAGATTGTTTTCTTATAAAAGACTACCATATGACGTAGCGGTAGCACCAAATAAATTTCAGAGGATTATGGAAGGCCTATTTTCTGATTTGCCAGGTGTGGCCTGCTACATAGATGATATTTTGGTTGCAGGAAAAGACTTTGAAGATCATGAACAAAAGTTGGATCTAGTGTTTAGATGATTGCTAGAAAAAGGTTTAAAGTTAAACAGATATAAATGTAAATTTAAAAAGAAATTGGTGGAATTTTTAGGGTTTAAAATGGATAAATATGGACTGCATCCCTTATAAAATAAAATTAAAGCAGTGATAGAGGCGCCTGAACCTAAAGAATGTTTCGCAATTGAGATCTTTCATAGGACTCTTAATTTATTATTATAGATTCATAAAGAATATAGCAAACATTTTAGCGCTATTCTATCAACTTTTGAATAAAAATTGTAGATGGAATTGGACGAAAGAATATCGAATGTTATTTAAAAAATGTAAATCATTATTAATGGACTATGGACTAGGCGTAATTCTGAGTCATAGAAATGATAGAAAGGAAGAATGCCCTATAGCTTTTGCTTCTAGAACATTAACTGAAGCGGAAAAACGGTACTCTCAACTAGAAAAGGAAGCGTTGAGCATAACTAATGGCGATGAGAAATCAAGACAATACTTACTGGGACGAAAATTCGTATTAGTCACAGACAACCGACCCTTAATTCATATATTTTCACCTCAGAAACCAATTCCCATATGTGCAGCATCCAGAATTAAAAGATGGTCCTTAAAATTAGCTGCATTTAATTATACTGAGGAGTTTCGAAAAAGTAGTGATAATTCTAATGTTGACGCATTGTCACGTCTTCCTTTAGAATCGAGTGTCAGGGAGTTTCTTGATGAAGACCAGGTACTTCTTCTCAGGAAGTTGAATGAGGTCCCGTTCTCTTTTAGGGAGTTGGCATATGAGACGTCCCGAGATAAAATACTGTCTATAGTATTAAGGAATGTTAGAAAAGGCAACTGTGGAAATTCACAAGGGTACTGAGGGAAAACCCACTAGCTCCTTATTATAAGATCAATGAGGAATTAAGTTTGGAGTTTGATTGTTTTCAATGGCGTGAAAGAGTGGTAATTCCCCAAAAATTAAGATCTTTAATTTTAAATGACTTGCATGAAATACACATGGGGATTGTTAAAATGAAGATGATTGCCAGACGGTATTTTCTGGTGGCCAGGCATAGACAGTAACATCGAGGAGTTAACTAGAGAATGTAGAGTATGCCAAGAATCGGCAAGCATGCCCCCGGCTACCATCTCGGAATGGACTTGGCCCGAAAAACCGTGGCATCGACTTCATCTTGATCTAGCGGGTCCGTTCATGGGAAGAATGTTTTTGGTTCTCGTGGACGCATACTCAAAGTGGATAGAAATTTTTATCATCAAAGATATTACCAGAAAAACGATTATAAGTCATCTTAGAGAAATTCTCGCCAGAATTGGATTGCCCTAATATTTTGTTACAGATAACGGAAGACAGTTTGTCTCCGGTGAATTCGAGCAATTTACCAAAATGAATGGTATATGGCACACTAAGACCAGTCCGTATAATCCTAGTACAAATGGTTTAGCTGAGAGATATGTAAGAGAGTTTAAAAACCTTTTGAGAAAGAATAATGGGAAGGATGATTTAGAGACGAATCTACAAAGTTTCCTATTTGCTCATAGAGCATTCCCCCAAACTGTAATAAAGGAATTCCCCGGCGTAACTGCTGATGAAGAGAAGTTTAAGATCAAGATTCTCGAATTTAATACCAAGATGAGAAATCCGCGAGAGGTATTTCATGAGGCCGTAAGAAGGCAGGAGCAGTTTACTACAGGTTGCGAGGTTTATTTCCGCAACTATGCAACTGGACCTAAACGGTAAAAATGTACCATTTTGGAATTATTGAGCTACCGTCACTACCTTATAAGTTGCGAGAGCGTCGTGTATAAGAGGCATATCAATCAATTGCGAACTGTGAGAAAGAAACAAGTGGAGACAATGAAGTTGATACTTCTTCGAACATCAGGAGAGAAGCCTGTAGGTGGAAGTCAGAAATAAAGTGAAGAGGAGGTTCCAGAGGTTACATCAGGAAACAAGGAGGAGTCTGCTTCTGTGCACGTACCCTCTTGCACTCCTATACCAGGGCCTGTTGCTGTGCACGTGCCCTCTTGCACTCCTAAACCGGAGGCTGCCGCTGTGCAAGTGCCCGTCCGCAGTCCTAGACCTCAGAGAGCCAGGAAACCCCTAGACCGACTGGAGTATTATTAAGGGGGGAGATGTGTTGTGTATGTAAATAGATGAAGATTATTTGCATTATTTAAAGTCTCATTATGTAAGAATATATGTGTATATAAATTGGACATTTTTTGTTGGCCAAACGAAAAGAATCTGAGGCTCTTTATTGGACACGACAAAAACAACAACGGCATTCCAGAGTAAAATAATCATCAAAGATAGATAAATATTTTCCAAATTAATTAAAATAAATATAATCGATACTGAGAGAGAGTTGAATTTAAAAAAATATAAAATTATTATTTTCGAAATATAAATAGCTGAGAGGATTCCAGCAAACCGCATCTAAAATATCAGGTTTTTTTTGCTACATTTTTTAATTTGCATATACCTATTTTACATATCTCAGATTGTATTTAAAAATCGTTAACCATTTCTTCTAACTTTTGGCGAAATGGTGTTTTATTAATTTATCATTTTATATTATTAGGGTTCTTTCCTGGTATTCAAAAAGTAAAAATACGTGTCGTTCAGTTATATTTTTCAATTTATCAAACAATTTGGCCGCTGAATCGCTGATTCTGGTAGGGCGCCATCTAGCGAATAAAGTTGTAACTAAAATCAATTTCGAATTTTTCATTATTTACCATAAAAAATCCCATTGCATCCTGAACACAATGGTGTTTACCGCATTGCTCTAGCGCAAATATTCGCGGAGTTATTAATTTTTAAAGTTGTGCGGGACTTTTGGATCACCCTGTATTTACAGTTATAAATATTTTCTTTAAATGGTTTCTCGCTTTGGTCTTGCACAGCGTGAGTGGATCGCATACCCACGTGAATCAGTTTAAATCAAAGAAAAGTCCTGATAAAGAGTGGCGTGTTGCCCCTAGAAATACTAGTTGACCAATAATTTATATCCAGTATATGCCCTATATTTATCTATACATATATATAAGCTATTTTTTTGCATATGATAGGCTGGTCCAAATACTAAAATAGAATTATCCGTTTTCTCTTCATTACACCACTTAACAATTTTGCATATAATAATATAAACCAATTAAAAATTTACATAGCAATAATTTTCTTAAATAATAAAATATAAAACTACATAAATAATCCTAGATATGCAAAAAATAGCTTATATATATATATATATATATATGTATAGATAAATATAGGGCATATACTGGATATAAATTATTGGTCAACTAGTATTTCTAGGGGCAACACGCCACTCTTTATCAGGGCTTTTCTTTGATTTAAACTGATTCACGTGGGTATGCGATCCACTCACGCTGTGCAAGACCAAAGCGAGAAACCATTTAAAGAAAATATTTATAACTGTAAATACATGACTACTTAAAATTATATCCATTATTCCTGTAGAAGGGCAGCTTACGCCCGAAAGCTCGAATTTATTTTTCGAATAAAGAAACTTATCCTTTTTGAATCTTTTCGTTATTATAAGTATGTTAGGTGTTGAAAGCGGCTATAGGGTGGCAGTGGAGTGTGTTAGAAAAATTCAATATTTGTGTGTGATATTTATGAATAGATTTTTCTATTGCTATTGTTGCGCTGGTGACCTGAGGTACTTGGAGAAAACATCCGAGAAGCCTTTTAACGTACGTTTATTCAAACGGAGAGTTCGAAAAAAAAATAAACTAACGACTATTGTCTCTCAAATAATCGCTAAAACAAAAGTATGCAAATGTTACGATACAAAACTAAAATAAGCAAACATTTTATACAAAACAAAATTATGTAAAATATAACTATACATCAAAGTTAATAAAAGATAAATAAGGTGTAAAAAGTTACAATTAAACTTAAGACAATAGATGTCGACAAAACAAATAAGCTGAAATGTAAAATGTAAATAAAATACTTCAGCAGTGTACTTTTCTCCCAACAATATTCCTCTTGTATAGCAGAATAACCCTTGCAAATATTTAGAGAGGAAAGCTCTCTAGAGTTCAAACTCCCAGCAAGACAGTGAATAAAGCGCAATCCTGCTCTGCTTTTAATAGCGGTTTTCTATAGGCGTGATAAATATATATACGGCAATCTAGAATTGGTCATTTTTTAAATTAATTATTTATAAAGTTAATTTGAACACCATCTTTCTTTCGGGCATCGTCGAGACAATATATATTGATTTATATTTATATCTTTTTAAAATTTTATTATTACAGAAGCACCAAGTCTATCAGACTATTGTGCTATATTAGAATTATTTACATATATATCTTTGATTATTTACACGATGAAAATTGATTTATATGCGATCCGGTAATTCTCCCGCTCAATGGCCATTCTCTGCTTTCCAGCGCCCTCCAGGTGTTGCCTGCGCCATTCATTTATCCTTAGTTACTGTTGGTGCGGCGGATTTCAAATAAGAACAGACGAAAGTCGGTGTAAAAAGAACAGCACCTTTGGTCGGTGGGACGCATGCGCAAGCTCATTGGTTAAGTGTTGCCCGCGAACTCTCGCTAAGTGTTTATTATGACAAGTGGCGCAAAATGTGTTTTAGGATTAAATAAAAACAAATATTTCATCTAAACTGAATATAAGTGTCGTTATAATAAGGTAAAATTATTGTTATCAATATTGTAGCGTAGAAATCAAGCCTTGTAATATTCTAAGATGTAAAAGTATTTATTGATGACGTCACAGCGACGAGTCGACAATTATTAACAGGTCAGCCCCCAACTATTTACAGCTAGAGAATCTTAAGCAAGCAAGCAAAGAAATATTTTAAAGATGATTTCACAAATACAGATTAATATATATTTTTATAATCTGTAGAATATATTTTCATTGAATAATATTAAATTAAATAATAAAATATTTCTTTGTCACATAGCCTCCTCCTATAGAGAGCATCGACCCGATGCTCAGCAGGAGACTTACGTCGTCAGTCTTAAGACCTAGTACTATGGCCAGGGATATTTTCAGGTGACTGCGGTGGATGTCTTCTTTCTGTTGAGATATCTTCTTCATGAGGGCTTGGTAGGTCTATGTTTACGTCAATGTAGTTTTTTATTTCCACTGTGGTCGGCAAGGGAGGATTTTATAAATTTGCGGCCTTACCTCCCATATGGTCTATCATCTAGTTTTAATGGCGGGGCGTCCAGCTAGATCTTCTAGCAGGTGAGAAATGTTGTCTGTTTCGACCGGGATATGAGGTAGGGCTTCGGTAGCGAGTGAAATTTTTCCTCGATGATTCGTCATTGGGGTCCTGAGATTCGGCTCGAAAGTTGTAGAATACCATTGTGTCTTGCTTTCTTTGGAAATATTCTTTTCTCCTTTCCTCATTGTGTCTCTTCCTGTCACGGCAATTGCGGACGACGTGACCTGGGCGTCCGCAGTAGAAACAGATTGGCCTTCCCTCAGTTGTCCGCCATTCATTGGTGTCGCGTCTTCTTCCTTGTTTCTGATATTGAGATGTAGGATGGGAATTTCTAGGTTGAGCCTCAAATTTAGGATTTGATACCGGCCTGGGTGCTTGAGGGGGACTTATTGTAGGTTCTGATATAGGCGCCAAGGTCTTTACGATCTCTTCCCTTACTAAATCTTCATTGGCAGCGATTTTAGGCTCCTCTTGAGGAGAGTCCAATGCTTGCTGTATCTCTTCGCGGACAATTTTTCGGATCAGCGATGACAGATCTTCTCTGTCATCCTGGTCACAGAGAGAGGCTACATTTGGTAGGCGCTCGTACCTGGTTGGGGTAACTCGCCTACAACGGAGCGCTTCGACCCGGCGACATTCTGTAATGAATTGCTCGGTGCTCTGTACATCCCTCGGTAGGAGTGCTTGATAAAGCTCCTCAGCTATCCCCTTCATGAGGTGGGAGATTTTATCTTCTACGCTCATTTGAGGATCAACCTCTTTGCACAAGCACAGGACATCCTGGATGTAAAATTCGGTACTTTCACCTTTTAATTGTGCCCGTGTTTTAAGTTTCTTCTCCGCTTGCAATTTTGAATTTTCTTTTTTTCCGAACACATTCTCTAATTGAGATGTGAATTCCTTCCAAGTCTGGATGCTTTCTTCGTTGTTCTCAAACCATTTGAGAGCAGTTCCAGACAGATAAAAATAAACTTTAGTAAGACAAAGGGTTTCGTCCCAATGGTTGTACCTTGCCACACGTGCATACCCTTTTAACCATTTTTGGAGATCTTCACCATCCTCCCCGGAGAAAATGGAAGGGTTCCTTGGCAAATGTTGAACAACGTAGTTGCTTACCTGAGTACCTTCCTTTTTTCTTTACATTCATAGAAGTTTCTTCTGGTTCAACAGAATCAATTTTTCTTTTATTTCTTAATGGGTATCGGTCCAGTCTCTCCACCAGTTGTAGCGTAGAAATCAAGCCTTGTAATATTCTAAGATGTAAAAGTATTTATTGATGACGTCACAGCGACGAGTCGACAATTATTAACAGGTCAGCCCCCAACTATTTACAGATAGAGAATATTAAGCAAGCAAGCAAAGAAATATTTTAAAGATGATTTCACAAATACAGATTAATATATATTTTTATAATCTGTAGAATATATTTTCATTGAATAATATTAAATTAAATAATAAAATACAGGGTGATCCAAAAGTCCCGCACTATTTTAAAAATTGATAACTCCGCGAATATTTGCGCTAGAGCAATACGGTAAACACCATTGTGTTCAGGATGCAATGGGATTTTTTATGGCAAATAATGAAAATTTCGAAATTGATTTTAGTTACGATTTTATTCGCCAGATGGCGCACTACCAAAATCAGAGATTCAGCGGCCAAATTGTTTGATAAATTGAAAAATATAACTGATCGACACGTATTTTTCCTTTTTGAATACCAGGAAAGAACCCTAATAACATCAAATAACAAATTAATAAAATACCACTTCGCCAAAAGTATGAAGAATTGGTTAACAATTTTTAAATACAATCAGAGATATGTAAAATAGGTAAATGCAAATTAAAACATGTAGCAAAAAAATGATATTTTAGATACGGTTCGTGTTTCCGAAGATAATAAATTTCTAATATTTTTAATTCAACTCTCTCTCATACTGTACCCAATTTTAAAAAATGTGTCCCCTCAAATAAAAATATTTTTTAAATCGACCTTTTGCGTTGAAAAACGTGGAAGTAAAATCATTTTGTATTATTTTTTGCACAAAATTTCTAAAGTTATTGGTGTACAGAAAATATTCCTTATGCTATTTCTTCTAATGAGCGAAAAGCGAAAAACTAAACATAAGGGGAAAAATTGTGTGCACCAGTGTTATTCGAGAAGTTATAACACTCTGGTTTGCACGAAATAATATGTGAGCAAATGACAAACAAAATATTACTGTTCACAAAAAAAAAAAGAGTCAAGATGTGAGGACAGCATTTATTATCCCCATATCCCAACACAAAGAGCTGCAAAATATTGGTAGATAATATAATATACATGGCAGCTTATATAACACATGAGGTAACTGCCTTCTCTCTTGTATTAGGTCACAATCCTTGCTCAATGTGGCACCCTTCATTCTCAATCACCGCCTGCAGACGATAAATGACAGAATGGACAGCATTAAATAACATATCTGTTGAAATTCATAAAACGTGCCATCTGATAGAAGCCTTTAACATGGCCAATGTGGTAGGCCAGCATCGATAAACACACGATTTATTGTACCCCCATAAACAACAATCGCAAGGCGTCAAGTCTGGTGATCTTGGAGGCCACTGGTATATAAAGTGGCGACTTATCACACGATTTTCAACGAACGTATTCTTCAGCAATTGTTTGGCACCGCGGGAGATATGAGGAGGTCCTCCAACTTTCATGAATGTTATTTCGCTTAGTGCTTTTTCCCTGCAATATGGGAATACCCCATATGAACATAACGTTCACCAGTTACAAAAACGGTTTTAAAAGTTCTTTCATTGATATTTCAAAGAAAAATGGCCCAATAATAAAAGAAGAAGTGAACCCACACAAAACTGTAACTCTAGGCTCATAAAGTGGCATTTCTGTAAAAATCCTAGGGTTTTCTGTTGCCCAAAAGCGGCTGTTTTGAATGTTAGATTCTCCGTTTAGAGAAAAGTGAGCATCATCTGTCCACAGAACATTCGACAGCTAGTTTTCACCAATATCAATTTTCCGGAAAACCCATGCAGCGAATTCTTGACGCATCTCAAAATCGCCAACTTTCAGCTCGTGAAATCTTTGAATTTTGTATGGGTACACACAATAGAGACATTAAGTGAAGCCTCTTCGGATATCACAATCATACTCGGCGATTTTAACGCCAAAAGTTCAACTTGGGGATCACCTGTCCAGGATAACAAAGGTCAACAGGTTGAGGACATGCTAACCGACCTCGACCTTACACCATTAAATAAGGGAGAGAACACCTATCTATCCAAGTCGACAGGCACAGAATCCGCAATAGACATCACAGCGATACATTTCAACATCGCACCCACAACACAATGGAAAATCCTGAGAAGTGCAATCAGTGACCACAGACCAATTTTAACAACCCTAAACTTCAAAATTGAGAATGTCCAACAGAATAAAAGAACATGGAACTTTAGGAAAGCCGACTTGAAAAATATTCACAGAAAAGTTTGAAGAACTGTGCAACGAAAAATTGAATTACAGAACGCTTGACAAAAACTTGGAAAACTTCTCTTCGAATATATCAAAAGCTGCAAAAGCATCGATACCTAGAAGGAGACGTTAGACCTGTGGATACCTTACTGGAAAGACCACAACATCGAGGCAATGATTGCAGAGAGAGACAATATCAATGAACTTCTTTAAAAGAATAAAACATAAGAAAAGAGAAAGTAACACATTGAAATTAGTCACAAAATAGAACAAGAAATTTGGATATGCAAACAAGAGAAGAATGGCAGAGTTCTGCGAGAAAATGGATCCAAGAAAGGACAGCCAACACTGGAATATGATTAGAGTGTTAGAAAAGAATCAAAACCAACACCATTCCTCCAATACTCTAACCGATATGAATAGAACAGCGAGAACGAGAACAAACAGATGACTAACATAATTGCTGAATATCTTTCAAGCACTTCCATACTCAAATATACGATTGAAGACAGGACTCTAAAAATAATATAAACCAGTTAGTTAAACAAGCAAGAAACTTCCATCAACAAGATATTTTCTCGAGAGACTTCACACTGAATGAGCTAAACTCATCAATAAAAAATTCTAAGAGGTCACCAAGAGATAATCTAATCTTTGGTCAAATGATTAAACACTTTGAAGACAAAGCTAATAAACAACTCCTACGAATACTGAACATTTCATGGTAAACTGGTGAACTACCAAAGAATTGGAAGATATCAATTACTGTGCCAATACTGAAACCAAACAAAGATGCCAAGGAATCCAAGAACTATCGGCCAATTGCTCTCACCAGCATACTTTGTGAAATAACAGAACGAATTATCCACTCTAGGCTCATAGTCTGGCTCACTAACAATAATAAAATAAACTTCTACCAAACTGCCTATAGATCCCAGCACTGTACGACTGATCAACTGTTCTACTTCTGTCAATCAATAATAGATTCTTTCCATGAAAAACAGCCAAAGAAGACCACCGCTATATTCCTTGATATGACCTCAGCTTTTGATCGAGTGTGGAGGGAGAAATTACGTGAAAAGCTGCACAACATCGGAGTAAGAGGAGAAACCTTAACCTGGATTGCAGACTTCTTAAGGGGAAGAAGGTTAAAGGTTTGGGTCAATGGAGAATTTTCCAAGGAAGAAAGAACGTGTGATACTGCAGTCCTGGATCTTTCCAGTTGGTCTCGAGGACCGCTCCATCACCATCTCCTAAGCGGCGAAGTACGCGATCTAGGTATTCATCGTAGATCGCAAAATGCGTGGTGTCGCTGGAGACCCACTGGCGATTCTCCACCAAACTCTGCAGCGCTGGCAGAGGCGCCATATCCATTGTACATAGTGTATGTGATGATTTAAGACCATGGAATTGTTGTGAATAGTCCAGATATCTACTATCACATGTTCCACCACGTAAATGTATATAACTTCTTATTTACTGCAAATAAAAAGCCTCAACTAACATCAATCTGTACCGCGTAAGAATCTAATAAAGTATAGCAACTGTACAGATAGAAGGAATGGAGACTAACAGGAGAAAATTAAGGTTAAAACTAATCAGGCTTAGGTGAAAATAGGAGAGAAGGCCTAGCAAACCCAGTCCAACTTTTACGAAGTCGTGGCCCTCCTGGATAATAAAACTTCCCCCCCCCCCCTGTTTACGTCAGAAAAGAGCAGTGACCTGTTCGTACCCAGCTCAGCTATAAAAGGAGGCCCCGAACCTCAGTTAGTCAGTCCTTAGTTAGTCTTCGTTCCAGTCCCTGTCCACCGGACGCTCCGATAAAAGGTAAACCCTTTCCTGCCAGAAATCTCCTCGTCCCATTCCTTCTTGACGTTCAGAAGCTTCTAAGTGGAATCTCTATTTGCTTATTTCACCTTTGGCCCAGCTGTGTCGCCTTCCACCACGACTGCACGGTAGAGTTGACATCGAGGTTCGTCTAGCATCAGGTAACACTGGTTCCAGAGGTCCCAAGATATCACATGTATATAATGCATATTATCTTTTTTTTAATAGTGCAGACTGTGCACTTTGTATGTATTGACAAGATGTCAATAAAATTATTTTAACTGTCATTGATGAGGAATTGGAATTTTCAAAACACATAATTAGCACCTCAAATAGAGCTACCAGAAAACTAAACATTCTGAGACGGCATTGTGGAACAAATTGGGGAGAAAAACCCAGAATACTCTGAACAACATATATCACCTTAATAAGGCCGATAATGGAATATGCAACACCGGTCTGGGCTCCCTCAAGCTCATCACTAAAAGTAAGACTAGACAGTGTTCAAGCAAAAGCGGCCAAAATAATCACTGGTGCTGTTTCATCCACCAACAATGAGAAAATTCAGAGAGAATGTGTTCTAGACCTACTCGCTCGAAAGCAGAAGATAAAATAAAAACAACTTGGATTGGCACTTCGGAAACGAGGAACCAGAGGACGAGATCTCTCTGACCACTTGTGGTTTGGTGGATCCGCCCTTTTCGGAGAATGAAATGAAACTGACGGCTTTCAAGTTCGGGAAAAGGAAATCTCCTGGTCCCGAAGGGATAGATAACACGGTCGTGAAAGCCCTGTTAAGAATGTACTCATCACTTCTTGCCAGGTTTTTCAATAGGTGGCTGGACACTGGTACTTTTCCTGAGGCATGGAAGGTTGCCCGAGTAGTGCTTCTCGAAAAGTCTGGTAGAAAGGGTAATTCTCCTAATGATTATCGTCCGCTTTCTTTACTAGTGTGTCTAGGTATGGTCCTCGATAGCCTACTAGCTCAGCGACTGAAGCACTGGCTAGAGAGTAATGAGCTCCTTTCCTCTTTCCAACATGGTTTTAGGGAAGGGAACTCCACAACCACGGCTCTGAACGAGGTGTTAGAGGGGGTTGAGATGGGCTTAAATAAGGGTGCTTGGGTTCTTCTCGTGGCCCTGGACATTGATGGCGCGTTCAACTCCATGAGCTGGAAAAAGCTGATGAAATTTGATGGACATGGGTTGTCCTGATAATTTGTGCAGCTTGGTTCGTGACTTCCTGAGGGATAGACGGATTAGCTTCAGTTTTGGTGGGCGGAAGTTGGAAAGAAACTGTGCTAGGGGTTGCCCCCAGGGCTCTTGCTGCGGACCTATTATGTGGAATATCCTGGTAAACACCGTTTTCCAGGAGGAGCTACCTAAGGGAGCCTGGCTGGTTCTCTATGCTGACGACCAGTTCCTCATCATTGAGACTGCTTCGAGAGCGAAGGCTGAGAAGTGTGTTGAAGCTTCTCTCCAAATCCTCTCGAACTGGGCCCATGACTCTGGCCTTAAGTTCAATGTCTCCAAAACTAAAGCCCTCATCTTTAAGCCTAGGGACATAAGAACTAAAAGGAAAGGGATCAAATGAGAGCACAAGCCGGGGTCAATAGGATGACCATCCTGGGGGTGGTCATTGATGACAAGATGGGTTGGCAATACCAGGCGGAGGAGATGGTGACGAGAGGCAGGGAGGCGTTGTGCAGGCCTTTCCTGGTTGGCTCTCAATAGGGGGGGGGGGGGGGGGGGGAAGAAGGAGGGTACTATTTTTAGGAACCTCTGCCTCTCCTGTGTCGAGCCAATCCTGCTATAACAAGGATCAGAAGGTGGCAAAAACTCTAGAGAGCGTGCAGAGGACAGCGGCACTCAGAATCACAGGGGGATATCGCACTACCAGCAGTGAGGCCTTTTTGGTCCTCGCTGGGCTTATTCCCCTGGGATTGAAACTAGAGGAGGAGACCATCAGACAGAAGATCTGGGGGAACAGGGAAGATGCCCTGGGACTTAAAGCGAGTGCCCTGGAATGGAAGAGGGACCCAAGGAAGCCTCCGCAGTGGTTGCCAAAGTGGAATTGGAGTCCTGGAGGGCCGACAGGGATTGACACGGAGGTTTTCACTGATGGTAGTAAGTCTGGAACCAATACTGGAGCTGGAGTAGTGATTTTCACTAATGGAGAGCTGATCTTCCAAGAAAGCTTAACACTCAGAGTGAACGAATTGGTCTTTTCAGCCGAGCTGGTTGCGATCAGGGTAGCCCTCAGAGTGTGTGCCGAGAAGAACTTCAGCCCGGACCGCCTCTATTCAGATTGTATGTCGGCCCTCGTCGCCATCAATCTGGTGAAAGGGCAACTCGCGCATCAAATAATCCAGGAGCTGGAGATGATAACGCGGGCTCCGGAGGGTTAGGGGACACAGCCTCATCGAAGGTAATGAGTTCGCAGACAGGCTCGCTAAGGCAGGATGCTTTAGAGGTAGATCACTGAGGACCCCAGTGACCAAGAAAGAAGTTTATAGGAGGATCAGGGGGCACGTCCAGGACTTATGGTTGGACAGATGGAGGAAAAGTGTGAAGGGAGAGAGGTATTCAATTGGGTAACAACACCCAAGTACCTCTGTAAGGTAATGTCCCACAAATTCATTAGGGTAGTTCGGGACATGGGCTCTTCCCCAAGTCTCCACAGATTTAAAATTAAGAGAAACCCTGATTGCGTCTATGAAGAAAGGGATGTGGATGCACGCCACTACGTCTTGGATTGTCCAAGGGTAGTGGGTGTGCAGGAAGAGAGAAGGAGGGCGAGGGGCGCGATCGAGAGTAAGCTGCTGAGAAACCACAGCAAGCTTCTTGAGAAAGCCTACGACGTGGCATCTGAGCTTTTCCTCAACTGTGAGTGAACAGAGTCGACCGGGGGCCGCCTCCCCTTTCCTCTTTTGCTGTGTTTAAAGGCCACCGGTATAGAAATCCTTCCAGACACGTTGTCTGGGAGGTGGTGTTTCCAGGTACAATGTCCAATCACTAGCTTGGATACCGTTACTTGCTTATGAATTGAACAGAATAGCAGCGAAGGGCATGCTTCGGATGCCGGCTTGTGGACCGAAAGGTCTGGGTGGCCATCTGCTTCTAGGGTGTACCAACTGTGCTTAGGTGGGATCCTCCAGTTCTTGTTTATTTTTGTTTTGGCTACTGTTTCTATTTCTTTAAAAGTAAGTTTATTTTTCTGTAGTAAGGGTTCTTTTGTGCCTTTTTTCGCTAGCGCATCAGTAGCTTCATTGCCTTCAATGCTAACATGTAAGGGTATCCATTGAAGGTGAATTTTTGAGGTATTGAGAGTTTTTGGAGATAACCAATTATGTTCCTGCTTACTTTGTCTCTAAGTTCCCTTGTGTGACTCAAGTGTTGTATGGCACTTCTACTATCAGTAAGAATCCATATATCGTGATGTTTAGTGTTTCTGATGGATTTTAAGGCTTCATAGATGGCTATAAGTTCGGATCTGAAGACTGAGCAAAAATCTGGGTTTCTTCTGTTTATTTTCTCATTGCCATTTATGGTTTTAATGAGAGAGTCACTGTCAGTGTGTCCCAACTCGTCTCTGCTACCATCGGTATAGATAGTTATTACATTTTTAGGAATTTTATATTAATTATTTCTAATGATAATTGTTTTAAGTATTCTGGATTTTGGTATTGTTTGTTGGTGGGTTCATTTAAAGTGGCATTAAAAATAACATTTTGTTAGTGATTCGCATGGAGATATTTTTTCTGCTAAATAATATTTTTCCACTTTATATTTTAAAAATCAATTTCTTTTGGCCAGGTGGAGAGGGCCTTCTTTTTTGAGTCTTATATTGGATTCCCAATTAAGTATGTAATTGAAAGTTCTGTGTTTGTTTTCATAACTCTTGATTTTGTTTATATATTTTGGCAGATTGTAGCTTCTTCTATCCTTTAAGGGCATAATGTCTGCCTCGTAAAGTACAATATTATTAGGGCAGGTATTTCGAAGACCTGTAATAATTCTAGCTGCATTTAGTTGTATCCTTTCCAGTGATTTTAGATTTGTTTCAGATGCTGTACCATAGATTTGATATCCATACTCCAAGATAGGTCTCATTAGAGATGTGTAATTTAATTTTAGTGTTGTTGCTTCAGCTCCCCACTCTCTTCCTGAAATACATTTCAAGATTTTTAGTCGGTCTCTTTCTTTTCTAACAACTCCTTCAATATGTTTACTGGAGTTAATGTCTGGATCCAGGGTGTAGCCGATATATTTAGGATGTTTATTATATTGTAATTGTTGTTCTTTCAGAATAATATTTGGTCTTATTTTGTATAGTTTCTTATCGGTAGTAAAAAGACAGGTTTCAGATTTTTGGGGGTTGAATTCTAATTTATGTTTATTAGCAAATTTTTCTAGGTGGAGAAGAGTCTTGTTCAAATCTTTTTCAGCTTTTTTCCAGTTAGTGTTGCTACTCAATAGAATAATGTCATCAGCGAAAAGTCCAATATTGGTTTTATGTGAAAATTTTTCTTCTATGCCTGCAATAAATAGGGTGAAGAGATTTGGGCTAAGGACTGATCCTTGTGGTAATCCTTGATACAATTTGAAGGTTTTAGATAGAGTGCCATTATATTTGACCCTGATGTATCTATTTTTAAGGAAATCATTTATCCAAGTGATAGCTTTTCCATCAATTTTGAAATGTTTGTATAATTTTGTAATTTACTTGTTTTTCCATACCTTATCAAAAGCTTGTGTAAGGTCTAAAAAAGCAGCTATTGTGTGGTTAGTTGGTTTTCTGTTTTGTGCATCTTTTACCTTTTGTGTGAAAAATAAGAGTTGGTCTATTGTCCCATGTCCTTTCCTAAATCCATATTGTTCTTCTGGTAAGAGATTTCTTGTGTCGGGGTGGTAGGTGAGTCGTCTGAGTATAGTTTTTTCCATTAATTTTCAGCAAATACTTGTGAGGGAGATAGGTCGGTAGTTTTTTGGGTCATCAGCAGATTTGTCAAGTTTTTAAATGGGAATTATTGTTGCATTTTACAGTCTTGAGGCAATTTTCCAGTTTTCCAGGAGTTATTGAAAATATTAAAAGTCTTTCTTTGCCAATTTTGCCCAAGTTTGATATCATTCGGCCATGGATTCCATCTGGCCCAGGAGTCTTGTTTAGGTCAGTGTTTTCTAATGCATAAGCTAGCTCTTTCATATTGATTTTTTTCATGGAAAATATTATGAGTGCTGGTGACATTTTTACAGTCATGAATAATCCTTCGGGCCTTTGTTTCAACCTTGATTTTACTACTTATTTGATATGAATTACCTAAAAGATTGGCAGCAATTTTGTCATTAGTTTGTGACTGGGATCTGTCAATTTGTTTTGCCAAATTCCAAAGTTTTGTATTTGGGTTTCTTGGGTTCAGGTTTTCACAAGTTTGTTTCCATTTTTCCCTTTTCACATTTACGTATAATCTTTTTATTTTTGCATTCACAATGTTCAGTTCAGTTCTACAATTTGTTTGGTTTTGGGTGCTCTTTTTTGTAGTTCATTTCTTTTAGTTATAAGTGTTTGAATATTTTTTGCCTGGTGTGTATAATTTGGAATCCATTTCTTAATATTATCTCTTGGTATTGAAACTGTGGCTGCTTTAATAATGGTGTTTTCGAAAGATATCCAATTAGCCTTTTTGAAGTTCCAGAATTTTTCTTAATTGAGCTGGTTTTGGTCTTGGTGCTAATTTCTATCAAATTAGGCAAATGATCACTTACAATACTTTTTAATATTTGCTATTTGCATTTGTGGAAAATGTCAGGATAGTAAAAACTTATATCAAGGGCTTGTGCAGTATTATAGCTGTATGAATGATGGGTAGGATTCCCATCATTTAAGCACATGATGGCATTGTCGTCAAATATGTTTGAAAGTATTTTGCCTCTTGGGTTTGGCGTGGAACATCCCCATAGTTGATGTTTGGCATTAAGGTCACATACAATAAGAGTTGTCTGTAAGAAATTGAGCCATTGTTCCATCGTCAATAAGTGTATTGTTTGGAGGGTGATACATATTGTATATGTTGATGGCTTTGTTTTGATTGAGGTAGACTTTGATATCTTGGGCTTCGAGGTCTAATATGTTTGAAATATTAACGGCTATGTCCTCATAGTACAAATTCTTGATTAAAAATGCTAGGCCACCCCCTTTAACAGCATATACAGATGGATCTTCAGACCTTACCCTGAGTTATGGAGGGGCCGGAATTAACATAATACTGCAAGATGGAACGCACATCAAAATCAAAGAAGGAGCAGGACAGATTTCGTCAAACTTCACTTGTGAACTGACGGCTATCTGGAAAGCCCTTGATGTATGCCTTAACCAACCATCCCTGCATCAAGCAGAAGGAAATTTAATATACAGCGACTCCATATCCGCCCGTGAAATATATCACTACCGGCCACGCGGTCACGCTGTGCCCCAGCTCCGCGGATTTTGTCGTCCAGCAACGACATTATGGAATGCCATAATAGCTATAATATACTGGCTGAAATCCCTCTACAGGGTGATATAATAATAGATCAAATTGACCGGCATACGGCTGAGGAATCAGCAAATACTAAAAAGCAAAATGGACGACGACGAGATGACGCCACTTTCCCTAAGGTCAGTGTCAAGCCACTAGCCACAGCTGTTGGTGGACGACCCCCAGCTGTATCCCCCGCCAATGATCCCCCCCGCGCTGTCAACTGGGCGGACGTGATGGATGACCAAGATGCCTCGCCTAACCCTAATCCCTTCACCGTGGTTAGCAGAAAGCGTCGGAGGACTTCGGTCCATCCGCGATCCTCACCGGCGCAGTCCGACAACGTGACCCAAAAGAGTGCCAACTCTTTGTACAACAAGCCTCCTGCGAAGCGTCCACCGCTTGCACAGCAGATCAAAGCAACGCGACAGAGAATCGCGCAATCCCGGGCCCAGCAGTCCACGATCACCAGAGAACAGTACGTTTATCTGGAACATTGCCAGGACTTCGGCAGGCCACAATACCTGAGGGCATTGGACAAGCTGATAGGAGGTACCAACATCCTACAGCTCGCAAGAATGAACGGCCATGTCCTCGTTGTCCTCTCCACCAAGGTCCACGCTGACCGACTCATCGAAGATGGCCTGGAAATTGAAGAGACTCTCCTTAAGGCCTTCCCCTTTCGCAAAAGGGCGGAAAAGGTAATTATCAGCAACCTGCCCCTCTTTGTGGAAGATTCCGAAGTCATGGCTGCCCTAAGGCCTTATGGGCAGATTACCTCCATCGCCCCAGTATTCCTCACCGAGGGAGGGTTCACATTTGCGGACAGCAGGAGGGAGATGTTCATCCTGCTGAACGAAGGAATGAAGCTGGAAAGGCTGCCACTACGTCTCGACATCAAGTCCATGGGGGAGACCCTCCCAGCATTCCTCTCCTATGGAGTTAAATGCTCTCGGTGCCAGAGGCAGGGACACCGAAGAGCCAACTGCCCCCTGAAGACGCCTGCAGAGGGCTCCGGGCAAGCGCCCTACAACGTAGCCACACCTGTCACCGCGCCCACTGGACAGCCAACCCCCGCCTCTCCTGCGTCTTCAACTGTGGCTACTGCTCCTGCGGTAACCTCAGGCACTATTGCATCTACTCCATCTCCTGCGGTTGCACAAAAGTCAGCCCCTCAGCAGGACAAAACTAAATTCGTGCAAATTGAGGCCATCTCAGGGAAAGAAGATGAGACCCAGGTCTCTATACCCTCTAGAGGCGGACCCAAAACTCGGCAGCAACTAAAGGAGCTGCTCGAAAGCATCCCCAACTCCCCCCTTGAAGAAGCAGAACATCTTGGTCTAGATAAGGGTGAAATCATGGAAGCCCTAGTCTCAGTCCCTGGCCTACATAACCTCCTTGAGAAGATGGGGAGAGCCCAAAAGATCGGGCTCCACAGTGTTTCCCAAAAGCTGCTGGATTGCCTGCCCGCTACCCAGACAGCTCTCTATAATCACCTCCTGGCCGTTCGGGCCCAGACGAAGAGCTCCCAATGAGCTTCCGTCTGGCTTCCATCAACGTCCGCGGGCTCGCCGCTCGCGAGAGGAGCATTGAGCTCTGCCACTTCCTGAGACAACATCGCATAGACGTCGCCTTTGTCCAGGAGACCAACACCTCGTCCCTGGACACTATTCAAGATCTCTGCCTAGGCTACCTCGCCGCAGTCGTGCCTCCTACAGCCATCAGGGGTTCGGGCCTCGCCTGCATCTTCGCCCCGGGGGTCGCAGTCCTGGGGCAGCGCATCCTGTGGCCCGGCCACATCTCCATTGTCTCCCTCGACGTCCACGGCCAGGAAGTGAGCGTTATCAACTGCCACCTCTCTCATATTCCTCGCGAGCGGCACCAGCAGCTGCAGATCATCGCAGCCACCGCGGTCCAGGAGAACTCGTGGGTGTTGGGCGACCTCAACATCAACGAGGAAAGCACGAACGACACAGCATCCGGCTCGGTGGAGGCCCTCTCCGAGCTACTGGATCAGACAGCCCTCGTCGATGTGGCCATCCTCTTCGACGCCACTCACATTCCAACCAGAGTGGCCAGCTACGGGAGCCGTGTTGACGCCTCTCGTCTGGACAGGATCCTTCTCCCTTCGAGCTTCTCGGATCGTGTTGTCCAGTACAGTACCATCCACTACAGGCTATCGGACCATCGAGCTGTCCTTCTTCAGCTCGGAGTGCCTCCTTCACCTCGACAACCCTGCGTGGCTGCAATGCTACGCTCGGGGCTCGTTGTCGAACATTTGGCAACGATCATCGAAAGAACCTCAACAGCAATCGCGGATATGACCGGCGAAGATCTGTGGAGAAGCTGGTCTTCAATCAAGACTGACCTGCTGGCAGAGGTGAGATCCCTCAACGTCCCTCGCGTCGCTGACGACGACCACATCGTCCGGGCCAGGCGGTTCCTGCAGGCCAGGCTCGAAGCTGCGTCGACGGAAGCGGACTATCCATCACTGCCCAACCTTGGGCACACCCTTCGTATGTGCCGGCCTGCAAGGACGAACTTCCGCGATGAAGAAGGAAACATCATCGAAGGCACGGAGTTACGACGCAAGGTCTACTCTATCCTACAACGCCGCTTCGCCAGCCAGTCGTGCGACTCCAACGCCGCTACAGAATTCATCCAGGGGACAACGACCCCCTCATCCTCGAAGATGACGATCCCCTGCTCCGCTCCGAGATCTCCGCGACAGAGATCGCCACCGCCATCCGCCGCCTGCCGCTCGGAAGGGCCCCCGGATGGGACGACTTGCCCTGCGAGTTCTACATGGCCTACGAGGACTTCTTCGTCAACGCTCTCAAGCGCGTCTACGAGGCCTCCCAACTCGCCGGGGTTTTGCCTACATCGACACGGCGCAGCACCATCTGCCTGGTCCCCAAGTCTCACGGCGGCCCTGGACTTTGCGGCTACAGGCCTATCTCGCTCCCCACGACGGACTACCGGATCCTGGGCAATGTCCTCCTCCGGCGTCTGCGGCCCCATCTTCCGGTTCTGGTACCTCAGTGCCAGACCTACGCCGTTCCCGGTAGGTCCCCTTCTTGGAACATCTCGCGTGTGCGCGACGAGGTCGACGCGGCTGTGAGGACCGGCTCGCCGCTGGCCGTCATTTCCACCGACCTCGAGTCTGCCTTCGACACCCTAGACCGCGGCTTCTTGGTGTCCCTGATGGTCTCGCTGCGGCTGCCACAGGTCTTCATCGGGTGGTTTCTCCTCCTCTATTCCGGAGCGGATGCGACAGTCCGAGCCGGAGGCCTCCACACCAAACCCTTCCAGCTTCTGAACGGTGTGAGACAAGGCTGCGCCATCAGCGCCGCAATGTTCAGCCTCGCCACAAGCCCTCTCCTACGTCGCCTTGAGCAAGCTCTCGGCTCCGGTAATGTCCTCGCCTACGCCGACGACATCGTCCTGCTCATCCGCAGTGAGGAACAGTTCGGCGTGGTGACCTCCATCTTCGAGAACTTCCGGCGCGCCTCCGGCATAAAGGGAAATTTCACCAAGAGCAAAGGTCTATGGTGCGGCGCCTGGCGTGCCCGCAACGACGCTCCACTCGGCATCTCCTGGTCGTCGGTCGAACTGAAGGTGTTGGGCTGCAAAACTCAGCCCAAGAAAGACATATCCTGGTCCTGCTCGAAGCTGCTATAACGCCGCGGCCTCTCTCTCGTCGGCCGGGCCAGAGCGGCCAACTCCTTGGTTCTCTCCTCGGTGGTCCATCACATCCACGGCTACCTGCCTACCGACCGTACTATCCACAAGATCCAGGCACGTCTTGCGCGGTTCATCTGGGGGCCGGAGCGCACCGCCTGGTTTCCTGGTAGCGTCCTGACGAGACCTGTCTCTCTTGGAGGATTCGGCCTCATCGACATCGAGACCCAGCTGCGGCTGTCGTGCTTCAAGGGCGTGCAGGCCGCACTGCGTGGAAACCGTAATGCCTACTCTTGGCTGGTCGAGAGCGATGCGTGGCTATATCCACCTCCATCCGGGTCCTGGCTCTCGCCACGGCGTCTCCGGCTTCTTAAGATCTGGGAGGCGGTCGCTGACATCTTCACGCTAGACCACTCTGTGCTTACACCACATCAACTCCTGAACCTCCCTATCATAGGTGGCTGCCGCCTTCTCCGGCCACCCGACCTTCTCGCTCCTACCTGGTGGGTCAATGCCTGCATTAGGGACTTCGCTGGCCCTGCCCCTCCCCTCACTCGGCCTACGCGCTGCGCCCTGGCTGACGCCGCGTCGCTGACCAGCTTCTGCCGTCGTCTTATCGACGAAAATCTACGCGGGACCTACCGAGCAAACACCATCGGCCAGGCCGTAGTGCTGCGCGGGACGACTACGCCGTTCTTGCGAGTCATCACCCGAACTGCCCGTCGCATCTTAGAGCGTCCACGCCTGACTGCCCTGCCCATCATCCAGTTCGCTAGAAGGTGGGAGGAAAATATAAACCTACCCATCAACATTGGCTGGTCATCGCTCCGGCGCTGCGCCTTCTCCGGGCACAACGCGGACGTGGCAGTAAGGCTAGCTTTGCACGCCCTGCCCCATCCAGCCCATCCAGCATCGGCACATCAGTCTTGCATCGCCTGTGGGTCCGGCGACCTGTCGCTGGTTCACAGGTACTGGTCCTGCCGCTACATCAGGCCTCTCATCAGGGAGGCATTTACCATCATCGGGCGGCCCCCTGACTTGCAGGGCTGGGTCTTCGGGCATGGCCTAGACGATGACGCCCTGGCCATCCTGGCGTCTGCCAAGACGCGCATCTATAGGCACTTCCTCGGCGCGGAACTGAGGAGTGTACAAGAAGACCCCCTCCTTGTCTGGAGGAGGACCCTCTCAAGGTGGGGAAGCCCTCCTTGCTGAAGATATTTGTATATATATTCCCCTACACTTTATATGCCCATTTACTCTTTTATATTTTCTCCTTTGTAAAATTTGATTGTAAGAATCAATAAAATTGTTTAATTTGTCTAGAAGCAATTCAGAAGGGCAATACTAAAATCACACGGAAAATACACTCGTTACTTACCCAACTGGAACCATTGGAGAATAACTGCATTCTACAATGGATCCCTGCCCATGCTGGGATCGGGGGTAATGAAATGGCATCTGAATTGGCAAAGGAAGCCAGAAAGTTGAGCCAAAGGAAAGAACAAATGCCATTATTTGACGCTGATGCTTTGGAAAAATACAATATAATTGAAAATAAGAAAAAATCAAAATGCGAAATTAACACTGAGAGAAAAATTACAAAAACTATAACAAGACTTAGAACAAAACACTATAAAGGAATGACAATACATCCAGATGGCACAATAACCTATAGGGCATGCAACAATTGTCCTGGTGTGGAACTTATACCTACCCACATATTCTCATAGCCAGCAATGGCCGCAGCCTTGCAGGAATTTGACATAGACCCAGAGCAGCAGCTTTACACACCCAAGATAGTGGACATTGCTGCTGCTGTGATGGAGATGCATGGATACATCTGAGGCTCTTTATTGGACACGACAACAACAACGGCATTCCAGAGTAAAATAAATTATCAGAGATAGATACATATTTTTCAAATGAATTAAAATAAATATAATCGATACTGAGAGAGTTGAATTAAAAAAATATTAGAAATTTATTATCTTTGGAAACACAAACCGTATCTAAAATATCATTTTTTTTTTGCTACATGTTTTAATTTGCATTTACCTATTTTACATATCTCTGATTGTATTTAAAAATTGTTAACCAATTCTTCATACTTTTGGCGAAGAGGTGTTTTATTAATTTGTTATTTGATGTTATTAGGGTTCTTTCCTGGTATTCAAAAAGGAAAAATACGTGTCGATCAGTTATATTTTTCAATTTATCAAATAATTTGGCAGCTGAATCTCTGATTTTGGTAGTGCGCCATCTGGCGAATAAAATTGTAACTAAAATCAATTTCGAATTTTTCATTATTTGCCATAAAAATCCCATTGCATCCTGAACACATTGCTCTAGCGCAAATATTCGCGGAGTTATTAATTTTTAAAGTTGTGCGGGACTTTTGGATCACCCTGTATTTCTTTGTCACAATATTGAAGTTGAGGATATAAAAAATAAAATAAGTTTTGACTTAGATATTCTCGAAAATTTCCCCGTCGCTTGAGCGACTTTGAGTCAATGGTCTAAGAACGAAATCTGACTTGATCTGATATAACACACCTGTGAGGACTTTCTATATATTTTTAAAGATATCTCTCATAAAAGAGCGATTCCTTGTAGATATTTTTAAACGTAAGGAAAAACAATATTTTATATTTCAATTTTCTAAAACTTAATTTACGTTTTATATTGAAAAATATCTATTGAAAATCGACAAAAACCAATATAATAAATTCTTTATATGTAAATAAGGTGTGTATATTGGACCAAAGACCAATTTATTTACCAATATATTTAGATAGAATATCTATCGTGGAACAAAAGTACACACTAACGAACGTATTTTATTTTGTAGAAAAATTAAAGAGGAAAACTGGGCGTTGAAAACTTATCCTTTCAGCGAAGCTCCGAAATTTATCAAAAAAAGAAAGGGAAAAATGAAATAAAATGAGAATGAGAGGAAAATCTCAGGCGTTGAAAACTCGAAGAGTCGCCAATAAATCTTGTTGGAATTGTCAATTGTTCCGGCGGTGAAAGGAATTTCCCAGAAAGCTGCATCACTCTGGTGAAAGGAAAGAGATAAAAGGCGATTAACCTCCTTTAATTTGTTTTTCAGAAGTAAGCGGAGAACCGCTAGGAAGGTTTACAATGTGCCACATCATGTCGGGTTGGGACAGAGCTGGTGCGGCGTATTGTTTTGAGGACCCAGGAATTAATGTGCCTCTACTATAAAGTGCCGTGGAAAGTTGTGCCGACCCACATTTTGCTGACGCAACAGTCGGGGTTTGTTTTCTGTCCCACATTCAACTCTTTTTATAAACATCTTACCATAACGTGTCCCTCAGGTGCTATTTAACAAAGAAAATAAGCATCAATTTTAATACTAACACGCACACTTATTAAAATATACAAGTATCAGAGTCATCAAGCAACAATTCTTAATCAATTCTGTCACCGTTTGCTTTTGTGAATGGAATAAATACCCAAATATGGCCATTTCTTATAAGCATCGGTAGTTCAATGGCGAGAATGCTCGCCTTCCACGCGGGCGGCCCGGGTTCGATTCCCGGTCGATGCATTTTTTTTTTTTTTTACAATTTTTAAAACTCATTTATTTAAACTATATTAATTTTGAAACAACTAAATGGATTGCAAAAAATAATTAAATCAAATACCTAAACACTAATATAATACAATTTTTGCCATTACACACTTTTTTTCCCTGTAGTTTATGTGTTTCTTCTGTATTGCTATTCTATGGCACTTCTACTATTTATTATTGATGTACTTTCAGTATGAAGGATACTTCACTCGGGGGATTTCTCGGGCGAAGCCGGGTCATTCATCTAGTATAATAGATATATACAAGTTAGAAAAATTATTTTACAAATTAACTATTAGTAGATATTTATTCCGACAGATGTATGTGGAGCATGCCATCAGCAAATTTTAGTTGCACGATCAGGATATACCTTTTTTAATCTTTCAAATTTATTAACTAATTTTTGTACAGGAGATTTGTGTTTGGGAAATTATTAAACACATTTTAAAATTGGTTAATTACTTAGAAGAATGTTTCTTGCCAGGACACAAAATGCCTTCTGTTAATTTCGGTTCAAAATCGTGAACACGCATATATAATTTTTCTACACAATTTCAATGGTTTTAAAATCACTTGTTCCAACGATCCACTTTTTTGGTATCCTTTTCCTCAAAAGTTCTTTCAGTTGGTATCTCACTTCTAGATATGCACCGCTTTCGTCATTTCTTCGTCCGTCCAAGAACAACATTCTCATAAACATATTTAAGGTCCAAACAGGTAAGAGTAAGAAAGATCAATATCTCTGCGGTAAAGAAGATATCTTAGCAGTTCAAAATTCAAATCAGTGGCAAATCTAACGCTCTGGTTGACCTTATGGGGGCGTGAAACACCATTTGTTATTAATAAACTTCATTGTTTAGTACGGTTTACGGCTTCATTTTGTAGACCATCAATTCATTCTGTTTTCGGTGCAACTTCTTTGCAGGAAAATTTCCTTTATAATCTATCTGAGACCCCCTCCCTACTTCGTAGAGAAATGTAACATAGAAAACACTAACAACTGGAAACAAATAGCACTCCACACAACAACATAATAATTTATACAAAATTTATGTCGCCATAGATCACCCGCAACACCCAAGTAAGTCCGTACATAAATACAATTCACACAGGCCATAGATTTCCTCTCAAACCTGGAACCTTGCAACTAAGATGTCCATAAACCTCATAGTTTTCACACAACCTCTTTAAAAATAGTACTTGGCAGGATAGTATAACAAGCGAAACCATCCATGTTGAAAGCAATTCTTATTCTCCAAAAGACAAAGTTTCTAAACGATAACTGAAGTGGCTGGAACACCTACTGAGGCACCGTCTTACACTGCACTTTTCACCAGACTTGCCTTCTACTGCCCTACCGATGACGTAAGGAGGGGCCAACATTAACAATACTTCTCTCTCTACCATACAGATCTAATGTATTACTAGCCACAGTATCCACAGTATTAAGCAGGAGAAAAAAAAGGTTGGAGGAATATCATTCATGCTTGCTAGTTGTTCAGGATATGTGTGTGTATAATTATATACGGTTTCCCGATTTTAAACATATTTGTGAGTGAATAAATGCTGATGATAAAACTAATTTATTTAGCTATAAACGAAAAAAAGCGATTCGACTTCCATGTAGTGTGCGGTATATATTCCAGTTATTTTTTAAAAACAAAAGTATTGGTGTGTTGTAGATTTCTGAAAAAAATAAATACCTTAGAGCAGATTTAAATTATAAGATATATTTTGCAAGAAAACAAAATATTGTTAGGTAGAAAAATTAGGAAATGTAAACTTCTAGATGACAATTTATTTTTTGATCAAAACAAATTAAACTATGTTGTTGTTATCGTGTCCAATGAAGAGCCTCAGATGTCCCCATGCATCTCTATCACAGCAGTTGCAATGTCCACTATCTGCTCTTCATTGGAAATTGGTGCCGTTGCCACGTTAGTCACATTGGACCAGAATTTGGTCAAATATTCCAAGGGTCCAGGGGGGACTGGTGTAGTCGGGCTTCTCCTCCCCCAAGGGGATATTGTATCAGAATATTTATCAATTAGTTGATGCGTTAATAATTTTGATATTTTGTTTTTCAGAATATTTCTCTTATTGCTTCTATTATTTTTGTTAAAAGGTTGATAATTGATTTTAGATCAAAATAAATGTGTCTTATTATCCTAACGTCTAGATTTCCTCATTTTTCTGCGTGACAATATAATTAAGTACTTAGGTATCCCCGTAAGCATGTATGTTTGTACCAGATTGGCTTCTAAACGGCTGAATACTATTATAGTATGTAGCAACTAAACGTGGATTTAGTTTATTACACAAGCACCGACATTCCAAAGACCAAATAATTTCTCCATTATCAGAAAGACTCATTGCCTTCAATGATTCGAACTCAATAGCAATAGAAAATGGAAGAACAAAAGGAGACACAGAAGGTTCATTTACCTTTGTGTCAGATAGAGGTTCATCAGTCTCCGACTACTTTATGTTCACACAAAATCTAATAGAGAACATATCTGATATGTGGCTAGAAGAACTCCCCTATTCTGACCATCTACCAATAATCTTAGTACTAAATACAGATCATAAACAGAAGCAATCAACAAAAAACGTGATACCATTCAGAAAATACGACTGGTCTCAAAATGAAGAACTACTAAAATGAAATCTGGATGCCCTAGAAGAAATATATGACATCGCTACAGATGTTGATACAATGACTGCAAATTCCACCGAGCAAATTTTCAAGGCAATGGAACTATCAAATATTACACACTACACCAAAATAGTAAATAAATGTAACACAATATCCAAGCCCCGGTACGATAGGGAATGCTATCAAATGAAAAACACAACTAAATCAAGCTTAAAGAAATATACTAATTCAGCCGAAGAACAGGACCGGAAAAAATATATAGAAGATAGGAAGAAATACTTAAAATTACTAAAAACAAAAAGAGATAAATTTAATAAAGACAAAATAAAAATGCTAGAGATCCCAAATCTTTCTGGAGCGCTCTATATATTCTCAGAAAAAAAAGTAACCCTATCAGCTGATATAGATATAAAGGACTGGTTTATCTTCTACAAGAAACTGCTAAATAAAGGCGACAATGAACTCTTCCATAAAGCAAACCTGATGATCAGGTGGGAAGATATAGAATTACAGTGGACCCTCGGTTTGCGAGCATAATCCGTTCCAGAGCCATGCTCGTACTCCAAAACGCTCGTAGTGCGAAACTAATTTATTATTTTTAATAATTGAAACTCGGGCAATTCTTCCATGAATTTTAGTTTAATTAGAGTCGGTAAACACTTCGTGATAAGTATAAGAGAAGCTTGTACTCCATTCAATATTTGAAATCATAGCTATCATATTTTTAATGAAAGATTCGAAAGAAAAATTTTACACGTGATAGTTACTGAATTTCAAACCTAGTGATAAGTAAATAAAAAGATAATGCATAAATAAATGTATAAAAAAATATAAAATAAACAAAAATAAAAGATAATGTTGGGATGGCTGATGCAATTGCGTTAAAAAATCACTATTTGAGGGAAAAATGGCATAAAAGGGTTATTTTATAACATTTTATTTTTTTATTTCAATTTTATCGAAGAACTGGTCCAATGACTGTTGCTTCTGCCTCTTTTTGAGAATTTCACGGAAATGCGACATCGCATTATCGTTGAACTGATCCGTCGCTCGCAAAGCAGCCGGCTTATTCGGGTGGTGCTTTGCTACGAACAATTGCACAGTTTCCCACATTTTACATATTTCCCGAATCTGATCTGAAGGGAGGGATCCCAGTGAATTTTCATCCTCCTCTTCCCCAGACGAGATCACCTCCTTAACCTCTTGGTGTTGCTCGCGATGAAGATCGATCAGTTCATTTGTGGTAAGCTCCTGATCTTCTTCCTCCACAAGCTCTTGAATGATTGGCTCATTCACCTCCAGTCCTAAAGTTTTCCCCAGAGACACAATAGCATCGATAATTGGTGGCTCCTGTTCACCAGACAACCCCTTAAAATCATATGCATGGACGATGTGAGGTCACAATTTTGTCCAAGCAGAAACGAGAGTTCTCTGGGAGACTCCATTCCATGCTTTATCAATGATCTTAAGGCAGTGGACAATGTTGAAATGATTCTGCCAAAACTCTCGGAGAGTAAGGTTTGTTTCTTCAGTTAATTCGAAGCATCTCTGAAAAAGTTCTTTGATATATATTTTCTTAAAGTTGGAAATGACCTGCTGATCCATAGGCTGCAGTAGTGGGGTGGTGTTAGGAGGGAGGAACCTGACCTCAATAAACTTGAATTCATCCAGTAAGTGATCCTTAAGGCTTGGTGGATGAGCAGGAGCATTGTCCATAACCAGCAACGCTCTGAGTGGCAGTTTTTTTTCCGAAAGGTATTTCTTCACTGCAGGACCGAATGCTTCGTTAATCCACTCAACAAACAACAAACGAGTGACCCAAGCCTTAGTATTCGACTTCCACAAAACGTTCAATTGGCTCTTTTGCACTTTGTGTTTCTTGAAAGCCCGTGGATTCTCAGAATGATACACGAGCAGTGGCTTTACTTTCAAATCTCCACTTGCATTAGCACACAGCAAGAGGGTGAGACGGTCTTTCATGGGCTTGTGACCGAGCATTGTATTCGCTTCGGCTGTAATGTAGGTTCTCTTCGGAATCTTTTTCCAAAAAAGTCCTGTTTCATCACAGTTAAAAACTTGCTGTGGGAGGTAACACTCGGTAACAACGAGCTTCTCGAACTCGGCAGTGAATGTCTCAGCTGCTTTAGCATCCGAACTTGCACCCTCTCCATGCCTCGTGACACTATGGATGCCACTTCTCCTCTTAAAGTTTTCGAACCACCCCTTGCTGGCTTTGAAGTCTGCATGTACTTCGTTCTCTATTGATGTACATGGTATTTTACTCCCGAGTTCGGCGTACAAGGCCTTTGCCTTTTCACATATTAAATTCTGGGTTATGGTATCACCTGCTAATTGCTTCTCGTTTATCCAAACAAGAATCAATTTTTCAACTTCTTCTAGAAGACGTGGACGCTGTTTTGATAGTCTTGTGACTCCTTTTGCTGCATCTAACTCCCTTAATTCCTTTTTCTTCTTCAATATTGTGCAAATCGTTGATGTCGACTTCTTATAAAATCTCGCTATTTCTGTGGACGTGGACGTGGACGCTGTTTTGATAGTCTTGTGACTCCTTTTGCTGCATCTAACTCCCTTAATTCCTTTTTCTTCTTCAATATTGTGCAAATCGTTGATGTCGACTTCTTATAAAATCTCGCTATTTCTGTCACCCGCATGCCACGTTCGTGCTTTTCAATCATTTCCCTCTTTGCCTCCATTGTGATAATATCCTTCTTATTACCCATTTCTCTTTCAACAAATTTCTTCACGGGGCCCATTTTGCAGTGGTTATAGGATTTTTATAGCAAGAGAGGTAGAAATTGTCACCAATTTTTGAAAATACATATATAATCTAAAAAATAAATAAGAAATTAAAAAAAGCTATTCCTTTATCATTGAGAGATAATTTTATCGTTGAATTAAAATTAGTCAAAATGATATACAGAGTATTTCAAGATTAAAGAAAACTTTTTAACTTTAATAGCAACTTTTTAAATTTTAATAGCAACTTTTTAAATTTTAATAGCAACTTTTTAAATTTTAATAACACCTTCGAGCCTTTGTTTACAAATGGAAAAGTTATCTTAAAAATTAAAAAAAATTTCTTTAATTTTAAAATACTATATACATGTATATATATATATATATTAAAAATGGCATATCCTGACCAGGAGCACAAGTGCTTTACAGAAGGCAGAGCGCCATCTGGTGGAACAGAAATCAACTAATCATTGATTTAGCCTGTTCCCTGATATTTGGCCAACCCAATTTCTTGATAAATCAAGAAAAGCCATCCACGAACGCGTTTCGCGCTTTTGGCGCTCGTCAGCGTGGAGTAGGCTGAACCACTGCGACCAAAAAATAATTTTTGGTCCCAATGGCTTCTTGAAAAACCAAGAAATGGGTATTTAAGGCCAAACTTGCGTAAATACGCTTAGCACATGAAAAAAGGAAAGAAAAAATAAAAGATAAAAAGATCAGGTGTTGAAATCAATATTAAAAATGGCATATCCTGACCAGGAGCACAAGTGCTTTACAGAAGGCAGAGCGCCATCTGGTGGAACAGAAATCAACTAATCATTGATTTAGCCTGTTCCCTGATATTTGGCCAACCCAATTTCTTGATAAATCAAGAAAAGCCATCCACGAACGCGTTTCGCGCTTTTGGCGCTCGTCAGCGTGGAGTAGGCTGAACCACTGCGACCAAAAAATAATTTTTGGTCCCAATGGCTTCTTGAAAAACCAAGAAATGGGTATTTAAGGCCAAACTTGCGTAAATACGCTTAGCACATGAAAAAAGGAAAGAAAAAAATAAAAGATAAAAAGATCAGGTGTTGAAATCAATATTAAAAATGGCATATCCTGACCAGGAGCACAAGTGCTTTACAGAAGGCAGAGCGCCATCTGGTGGAACAGAAATCAACTAATCATTGATTTAGCCTGTTCCCTGATATTTGGCCAACCCAATTTCTTGATAAATCAAGAAAAGCCATCCACGAACGCGTTCAGTGGTTCAGCCTACTCCACGCTGACGAGCGCCAAAAGCGCGAAACGCGTTCGTGGATGGCTTTTCTTGATTTATCAAGAAATTGGGTTGGCCAAATATCAGGGAACAGGCTAAATCAATGATTAGTTGATTTCTGTTCCACCAGATGGCGCTCTGCCTTCTGTAAAGCACTTGTGCTCCTGGTCAGGATATGCCATTTTTAATATTGATTTCAACACCTGATCTTTTTATCTTTTATTTTTTTCTTTCCTTTTTTCATATATATATATGTATCGATTTGAATATATACATTATAGTATGTATTAAATATATATACTGTGTATACTTATATTATAATGATTAATAACAATCCATAAATAAAATAATATTTAATATAAAAATATGCCCTCATCCCGCCGCTAAAGGTGGAAATGGAGAAGAGGGGCAACCATCACGAGTTGCTCGTAATGCGAAATTTCACTCGTAATCCGAGGTAAAATTTTTCAAAAAATTTTGCTCGTACTGCGAAAAGCTCGTACTCCAAGGTGCTCGTAAACCGAGGGTCCACTGTAGATAAAGAAATAACGCTTGATGAGATCAAAGCCGAAATTAAGAGTTTAGCGGATGGAAAAGCAGCAGGACCGGATAATATTCTCAATGAACTTTTAAAAAAATTACCAATACCTATTCTAGAAAAACTAAGAACTATATTCAACAAGATAATGATAACAGAGAAATATCCAGAGATTTGGACGAATTCAATTATACATCCTATTTTCAAAAACGAGGACAGAAATAACCCATCTAACTACAGAGGAATTGCACTATGCAGCAATATGTCCAAATTATTTACCTCAATTCTAAGAAACAGACTCAACAATTGGATTGAGAAAAGACATTATATAGGAGAAAATCAAGCAGGATTCCGAAAAAATCGCTCATGTCTAAACCATATTTTTTCCCTGAATACCCTTATCCAACTATCTTTAAAAAAGAAACGAGGTAAACTATACGTTTTCTTTGTTGATTTGACCAAGGCATTTGACACAGTTCCCCACGAAATACTATGGAATAAATTACAAAAAATGGGAATCAGCCCAAGGTTTATATCAATAATAAAAAGTTATTATGAGGCAGCAAAAATCTCAGTTAGATGGAAAGGTGAATACTCTAACAGTGTAAAAATTGATTCCGGAGTTTTTCAAGGAGAGCCACTGTCACCTCTACTATTTATAACTTATATATCTG